>RJWJ010011336.1:0-44623 GCA_004363605.1 Indri indri
TGACTCTTATCTCTGGAATTCCCAGCATCCTCTATTTTTCATAAGCTCTTACTAATGTGCTTTAACCAAGTTCTTGTGTGTCCAGAATTATAATGAATGTTTTAGGGTTATAGGAAAAAAAGTTGGAACTTCAAGAAGAACCGTAGTTTGCAAGAGGGCTCAATTATGTCTTTGCCATCAATCCATAGGTACATGTAATATTGCAGTTTTCTCTGTTTCTGTTTTTTCCTAAATTGTTTTAGAAGCCAGATTACTACTCTGTTATATTACAGCATAAAGCACCTACTTTTTCTTCTGACCTACCTATTTTCGATGTTATATTTTGTCTTCTCTCCTCAATTTCCTACTTTTCCCTCAGATTGCCTTACTTTCTGCTTTGCTTCTTTTCTTCCCCATTATTTGATGTGTATTTCATACATTTATCACCATGATACTACTTATGGTTGTTTTCCATTTCCCATATTTCATTTACCATTTGCCTTCTGTTACTTCCTTTCCTCATTATTCTCTCCTCTATTCCTGTTTGCCTTAGTTTCCTCATATGTTGAACTCTTTTTCTTAAAGGGGTTTATTAAAGGTTAATTATAGGGGGTTGATTCACGGATTAATCAAAGTGTTCCTTTTTAACTTTAGTTTATTGTCAGGACTTATTAGACAGCAGAATAATAAAAACTCATCACAGTATATACTTACGCTTCTGTAAACTTTTGTTGAACTTATTTGGTTATTTGAGGTTTCACTAAAGAATGTGAGTTAGAAAAATAGCAGAGTGATAGGGACATGCTTTCATGTCTGAGTATTGACCCGTGATACAGTGGCAGCAAGAACGAAGCACAGTGCCACATGCAGAGATGTGATCTTGGACTATGAGACAATTTGCATGACTCTCAACCTGCATGACTAGCTATTTACAGCAGGAATGCTAAAACAAAAACAAAAACAAAAAACTTGTACTTAAGAAAACTTCTAATTGTATTTAAAGTTTTCGAATGTAGTAAAAAAAATAGTGACTGGAATTTAGTACATTAAAAAGATTTGTTTTGATGTGAAAATTATGGCCCCCACCCTACCTCTCTGGTACTTGGTATTCACTTGTATTCTCAAAGATTTATCTATGAAATGGTTAGAAATGAAATATAATTAAGACCGAATTATTTTATAGAATATTAAAGAATGGCAAAAATAAATTAATGAACTAAGTTTTATTTTTCATAGATAAAATCATTAGTTTGTATATATCAAAATATTAGCTTGTATGTATCATATGGGGTGGAGATGTTACTGTTAGACCCAAATTATCCAAAATTTGAACTTACAAGTTTAGTTTATTTAAAAAAATAAGTTGAGTCATAAAATATTAAAATTACTTAAACTACATTCCCCTTGTAATAATTCTATTATTTGCTTAGCAATAAGATGTTATCCATGATGGGCTTCCTTTTTCTTTATTTCCCTCTGCTTTTACTAAACTTTTTGTCTTAAAAAAGTTACAGGGTATTAGCACTAAACATTCATTAAAGGAGTAGATGAAAAATGAAACAGGAATCTTTAATTAACATTTATCTTTGGGATAACTTTTATAAGATTCAGACATTCCTTGTTTCTATAGAAATTTGAGGTTCAAACTCTTTGTTTGATGCACTCTAAATCCAAGTGAGGATATTTGTTTTATTCTCAAATTTGTACTTGAGAGTGGGAATAGCATATTTTTTTCACATACCTTCTAAACAAAAATATGGGTAAGGTCTGCTTATATAACTAATACCATTATCTGTTTGTTTTTTTGTTTTTGTTTTTGTTTTTTTAACCTAAGCTTACGTAGGTTTTCTCTGATGCCAGGTGATCCAAAGGAAATCATTAAAATCTTTGGGTTGTGTGAAATCCCTCACTCCTCTATTTATCTTGATCAAAGGGAGCAGGATATAAGTGATATAATTTTTTTAAAGAGACTTTTAAAAATAAAACTCTTTTAGGGAGACTTGTGCAAATGCTCAGTTGAACTTTTCAAATATAGTACCCAAATCTAGAAATAAATGTGTATTACTATGTACAAATTTAATTGCCTTCCAAAATATGTTACACCAAAGGGATATTCATTTTATGCTTTGAAGCTGCAATCAGAAAAAAGATTTTTTTGTGTGTGACCTGGTGAGGTCTGTACATTAATATTAATTTGGATTGCAGGTTTTCTTTGGAACAGTTCAAGGGGCTTTGCCTTCAAAAACAAGATAATATGGGTACCAGGATCTTACCTCCTTTTTTATTCTTCTCACCTGCCTCCCCCAGCCCCCACTTAACCCTCTTGAGAAGGATACAGTCATTTATCACTGTGAGAATAGGCGCTGCAAATAGTGTTAATCACTGTTAATCATGAACGTCAGACCATCTCCCACCCCAAGAAATATGGTAATAGATTCTATAAAATTTAGCCTTTGTCAGTGTCAAAAGATGTGAATAAGTTAAGATTTTACTAACAAAGATAATGTCTCTTTCATATGCTCCTGGCTTTCTCAAATCTGAATTCAGCTCTAGTTGTCCTGGACACTATCTCTGTGTGCCTGTTGTCAGTGTGTCAGTGTAAACAGTAACCATCATTGCAAGTATAATCGGAGACTGAGAAAAGCAATTGTTTCCAAAAGTTAAGCTACTTGGATCTAAGTAAAAGGTACATTTTAGCTTTATGTAAGATTAGGGATTATTTTAGAGATTTGTGACAATTGCACTTGTTCCTATATAGGGGATCTGAGCTTAATCCACGATGCTGGATTTAACTGACTTCTTGCAGAGCCAGTAGGATGTGGGCGTGTATTACCAAGGCATTGCGCTTGGCAGAAGAGGGAATGAATACTGCATTGCCTAATATCCCACAGGGATGGGAAGGGGGAGTGCATAATGTTCCTTCACTATGATCGAGAGCTGTGTTGACTGCGTAATGCATAAGGGAATGTGACTGGAGGATATTAAGTAGAGTACATACTTAGGTTATTAGAATTCTTGGTCGTTGACCAAGATATCCAGGAAAGCAAGTACTGTTGGATGACTAACCAAGGCAGATGCCTTAACTTAGGAACCAAACAGTTTATTCATTTCTATTTCTCTAGCTTCTAAACTTTTTTCTCATCTTTTTCATTCTCTTGTAGTATAAGACACTATCGGCGACAGACCTTTGCAAAGTTTAAGTACTGAATATTACTAATAGCATTGTGATCAATATCTGTTTCTTTTTCAACCAAAGTTCATCTTATTGATATCTTGTTGCTAATATAACTCAGAATTGAAACAATGGCCTGCTTAGTAAATAAAGTACTTTCCTGCTACAAATAATTGTGTAAGCTTATTTCTTGTTGTTGCTTTGTAACCAAAGCATCAGAATGCCCATTTTCTTTGGTGTTTCTTTGCAAATCCGGTGCCTGAACCAATGCTTGTTTCCACTTATCATGGAAATGTTCATTATAAGATTAGGTTGTGAGTTTTGTTATAAAGGAATAGAAATGTTTAAACTCACTTTAAATATTTTCCTCCTACATTTTTGTCAGAAGTGTTGAAATTGCAGATTGAATGCCTGGAACAAGTTAACAAAGCGGTGGATTTTTCTTCTCTACAGATGTTTAAGGTTAAAGATACTTCACATGACTGCTGTAGGTTTTTATCTAGCCCGGTCATAGCGTTCTGAGTCTTTTGGGGCTGCCACAACATAGTAGCACACTTTATGACACACATATGGTGCCTTGATATGAGCATCGGGACGGCTGCCTTTTGTTCATACTTCACAACACTGGAGCTGGAACATTTATCGATCTATACCCAGGAGGTTCATTCTGGCTGACCGCCCAGAAAAGTCTGCCAGTTAGGGACAGTAATGGTCAACTAGGACTTCATTAGACTGTTAGCATTGGGGTGTACAAGAAATGTACCAAAGATGCCTTGGTCTTGAAGAGCCCTTAACTATGTTAAGATATCCTTTTATCCTATGTGACTTAATCATAGTTTCTAATGTATCCATTTATAAATGTAATCTTTCAGTGAGGCCTACATTTTGAGCTTAACAACACATCTGTCTTGAGATATTTTTCAAGGGATTTTAAGAAGTAAAGTATTCTAACATATTTTTCATATTCTTAAATTCTGAGAGAAATATCCTTACTCCTTCCCATTTGTTATTACCTTATTTCTTATCTTTTTGCAGCCATGTCACAAAATTTTATTTCATATAAACAAGTTTCTAAAGCCAGACATAGCATGATGTTCATAATTTTGAACTGTTTGAACTTTTGAATAACTAATGCATGGGTTTCAACATATAAAACAACTCCCTCTACATTTGTGAAATACCTAACCCTAATGTTTTCTGTTGTACAGTTTGGGTAGTTTAAGGTTCTTTCCTTGCCAAAAATAATATTATCATATATTACAGAAAGTATAAGTAAATAAAATGGGATTTGAATTTTCATTTACTTTTTTCCATACAACTTCATTTTATATCAGAGAATGTGATGTGTCACAGTGTTACTTAATCTAAGTCTTTAACAGTGATGGCAGGTGTTTGTATGCAGGTGACACATTTATTTGCCTATAAAATCTAACTTTTGGAAAATTAACTTGCATGTATCTTTATTTCATGACATAGAGTAAATCTAACTTTGTCTACAAATATTTGAAGTCTCACAGAAAATTTCAGTTTATTAGTCATAATGCCTCTTAATATATGCATACCACATTCATTTAGATTCGTTTAGAGTTTGGCAACAAAATACAACTGAAACTGTTAAAAGAATGTTCTAGTTAGATTAAAGTCAAGACAACAGTGGTCTTCGTTCTAGGAGTAGATCTACTGCCAAGAACTCCTATTGTTCAAGTAAAATATTACATTTTGAAATCCTCTATTGCAGACCAAAAATATTTTGGAAACTCTTCAGAGCCCGTGAATTTATTATGCTTCATATTTAAATCATTGTGCATCATAAGATTATATTAATATTTTTTAGATGATCTCCAGTCTAGTTATTTTGTTATGGCTGAAGTAATTCAGCTTGTTTTTGACATAAAACTATCAAATCTGAGCTTTCTCGCCTCCCCTAAAACATAACACTATGCTTTGTGTGGGAGAAAGGGTCTTGTTAAAGACAAAATGTTCACCTGCATTCCAATGTGAAATCTATCACTATAATAAACTGAGCTGCTTGTGTTAGTTTTCACATTTAAAAAGATTTTTTTTTAATAGTAATTTTTGGTTGAGTTAAGGAAGGCTGGAATTTTTTCCTATTTTTTCAGCATTGTATAGTCAGATAATTTTTCTCACAGAAAAATAAAAGACTACCTTTTCTCTGAAATCTACTAATCTCCATGCTTTCTGCTTTAAAATATGTATCCCAGTTTATGATCTCTATTCAAAATTTTCCTAATATATACATTAATATTAAGTAAATTTCATCATGGATGACTGAAATATTTTCTATATTATTGATAAAATGCATATGGTTTCTTATTTTATAATCAAATCAAGCAAAGGATATAATGAATAAAAACTAACATTTCCCAGATTCTCTCGTTTCCAAGAAACTCTGTCCTTGAAATCATATTTGCTACAATAAGGTTATCTGTAGAGTATGACATTTAATGGCTCACTATGGGGGAAACCTTTATTTCATTGTTTAAAAATATTTCTGCTAATGCCAAGGAAAATCCTACCCTAGAAATAGAACAAAATGAAATTTTAAAAGCTGCCCAAGAATATGCATACATGTTAGTTTCCAGAGTGACATCTGCTAGTTTGGAGAAAAAGATAAAAAGCCAATTACTGTCATTCCTTATTATTCAGTAGCAGTTTGGTATTCAGAATTTAAAAACAGAAAATAGTGTGACATATTGTAGTCACACTTAAAATATACTGAATCTTGGCTGTTGTTCCTTTCCTATAACCATAGCAAGAGTGGTCCCTGAGGCCCATATAAACCAGCAGGAAAATAGGATTCTGCGCAGTGAATTTTATTTTGCAGACTGCATTTCAGTCTATATTTATTCTGCTTAATAAAGGTTATATGTAATAGTAACAAATAATAAAATGTCATTTATCTAAAAAACATTTGTCAAGTGTAAATATTTGACCTAGTACGTGGTATAATGTACTTTATACCTCTTTCTCAGGGGTATAAAGATGGTGATAATAGAGCCTGTGCCTTTAAATGTAGATTAATAGGGTAAAAAAGGTATGCAAATGACTGTGATTTAAAAAAAAAAAAATGTGCTAAGTGCCAGAAGAGAGATCTCAGGATCATATAAGTTAGAGCAGTATGAGTTAGTTTCTGGCTTAGGTAATCAGGAAAGGCTTCATGGAAGACAGTTCTTTGCTGTTTGTTATAAACAATGGATGAGACTGGCAGTTGGAAAGGTGAGCGAAGGTGATCACTGGCAGAAGGAACAGCATGAGCCCTGAGGGGCTGTGTGCAGGCTTGTCTGGAGTAAAGCTAATTCTGTTTGGCAAAGGCACTGAAGAGGAAGGGAAGGGCCCAGATAATGGAGGGTCTTGCATGCCAGCTAAGATGTTTAAACTTTACTGGGTAGGGATGGGGGGAGCCGTTAGTGTTTTCTAGACTGGAGAGCAGCTTGATCAAATCTCTTATGATGATGAATCTAGAAGTTCTATGTTGCCTACATTGAAAGGTAGGAAACCATAAATAGAGTCACATCTATCAGGCTTTTGCAGTAATTCATAAAGTTAAACTAAGAAGGTGGCAGAGGAAATGGAAAGGATGGGTATCTCTGATAATGGCTAGGACTTGGAAATGAATGAACAAGAGTATGTAATGGTATAAAGTTCAAAGGTGACTCCCAACCTCGCTCAGCATACCTCACAGATCAGGTGTTCAATAAGTGAATATGTAAGTGAAAATCTGGGGCTTAAATGACTGAGTGGATAGAAATAGGAAAATCAAGAAGTTGTTTTAAGATAAGATAATTTATATTTTAGAGTATTGATTTTGAGCTGCTGACAGGACATATGTATTGAAATGTTCTTAGGAAGCGGAAGCTGCAAAAATGGAACTCAGAATAGAAGTTGAATGTGACAATATAGGCAGAAAACATAGAGCAGAAAGTTCAAAGGATAAGACCATTGAATATTGCTCAAGATTTAGAATAACAGAATTAAGGGGATCTGCCAAGAAAGTGGAATAGAGGTTACAGAGGTAGAGAAGGTTAGAATAATGGGAACTGAGTAAAGAGAAGATTACTGCCAGCAGAGTTGATAAGTGAAGATATGTAAAGAAAATGAGTATTGAGAAAGCACCACTGAATTTCATTTTTGAAGGAACAGTTTTATTAGATGGTGGATAAGATTGCAGGAAGTGAAGGAAGGAGATGGGGCGAGGCAAGGAAGGAAAGGAAAAGAGGTGAGTAGGAAGGGAAGGAATTTTTTTAGGCTGGGAGAAAACTAACCATTTTTTGTAAGTAATTAAAGAAGGAGTAGACAAAGAGGGGGAGACGAAGATGGACTTGGGATGGGAGAGTGAGACAGTAAAGAAACATGGTAGTCAAGATCTAGAGCAGCGCTGTCCGGTAAAACTGTCTGTGACGATGGAAATATCCTGTCTGCACTGTTCAGTTCAGTAGCCGGGAGCCTCGTATGAATGTTGAGCACTTGAAATGTGTTGTCTAGGGCAACTGGAGTACAAAAATTTTAATTTCATTTAATGTGAATTAATTTAGAATTAAACAGCCATATGTAGCCTGTGGCTACCTTATTGGTTAACAAATATCTAGTGTGTAAGTACAGTAATTAATAAACAGGAAAGAGGGTCAGACATTGTGAGAGCTAAGGAACGAGTTCCAGAAAAAGTTTGAGGTAGAGATGAGAGTGTTTGAAGGAACTCATAGTCAAATAGTTTCATCCTTTTCCATAAAATAGGCAGCATCCTCTGCTGAGAGGGTTAAGGTAGCGAGCATGGGAAAGGTCTTCAGCAGTCCCTGTGGGGGGTTCCAGGGGAGAATCTACGGTAGGTGAGATGAATCTCAGCAGCACTGCGAGCCCTTCTGAGTGAGAATGTGCGTTTGTTTTATTACAGGTCTCCTCTTCCTTGTCTGGTGACTATTTTCAGTAGCATTTCCAAACCTGAGAGAGGAAAAAAACGGCGGAGGTTGGGGGAGGCTGGGAGAATGAGTCCTTTGAAAGGCTGGAGTGCTGGTGAAGTAAGTGAAGGCTGAGCGTGAGATCTGTGTGAAGGAGGCGCAGAACACGTGAAAATGGGAAGGGACGTGGATGAAGACTCTAAAGCTGGAGGTCATGATAAGGGTGAAGAGCAGATCCCTTAGATGTCACATTATGGAAGATAAGCAAGGTTATAAAATTGTCATTTGTAAGAATTGTGGATTTTGGAGGTAGAGTTTTCAATAGGAAATGGGGTAAGAAAGAAGCCTTAAGATTAAGAAATGTTGGTTATGAGAGGAATATATGACTGATGCACATAATTTCTAAATTCATAGGAATTTCATGATTTCCCTTGATTATTTTGGTTTTGTTCCAGTTCGTTTGCAATGCGACCTTGGCTGCAAATTCATTAGCTCAACTTTTGAGTGTATAGTCTTTTCTTAAATAATCCAAACTTGAATAGTAAAACTGGGATTTATCTTATCTATTTGCAGTGACATCCAAATTTATAAAAACTGAATTCAGAGCCAACAGGGACCTGTGAGATCGTGTTTGGATGTTTGGATCTTGTAGCTAGGAGACTGTAATCTCTGGTTCAAGGTTACATAGCCAGGAGTGGTAGACCTGAGACTGATTTCAAATCTTCACTGATTGCCTGTCCCTGGGCTAGGACTTGAGCAGCACAGTGTTCTGGTCTGAAATCTTTAGTGGTTATCTGACAATTTATACTCCAGGAACATTAAAATGCAATATGGAATATTATCTGTAGAACTTTCCTATAATTAGTTTTTCTGAACTTGTACTTCCAAATTACTATCAACTTGACCACACTGAAAGAAAAGTCTTGCTGAAGCAGTGTTCTGTTGTCTACCTCAGACCAGAGCTTACTCATTCCTGACTGTTGTGACATTTAACACTAAGAAAAAGGAGAAATAGA
This sequence comes from Indri indri, assembly GCA_004363605.1. Classification (NCBI taxonomy): domain Eukaryota; kingdom Metazoa; phylum Chordata; class Mammalia; order Primates; family Indriidae; genus Indri; species Indri indri. Next base: position 9,081 of record RJWJ010011336.1, read on the forward strand.
CAGGACTTCTAAATGTTAATAAATGTAACAATCTGGAATTGTATTTTGGACTGGGTTCAGCTGGGAAAGAGTTTGTTAATCAGCAGCTGTTTTTTCACTTGTTAAGAAGCGCCAAGTGTTGTGTGCCTCTCCTGCCAGCTCTGGTCTCTCACTGCCTCCCCCATCCCCTTCGGTCTTTCTGTTAATGAAGAAAGTATCTAAATAATATGATCTAAGAAAGAAAGGACATTGTTTTCAAAGAATATCAGAACTTTGTAAGGTCACTAGCACTTCCCTTTTCACTCAAAATAATATATTTAGAAACACACTGAAGCAATTGGAAATAATCCTGATTATTATTTATAAAATAACGTGTTCTCTGTAACAATACCAGAAGCGTACTTTAAATTGTCTATTTTTACATGGATCCCAAATTTTTAAATAAAGTGATTAGACATACAAATCAATAACTTTGCTAAAAAATGTAAATAAGAATTTATGAATTTATGAGTTGGAGTGTTTAGACCTTTGGTTTTGTGACACCTTATTTAATTTAAGGGGTTTCTTTGTGGGATCAACAATTCTAGAGCCTTTGTTTGCATTTCTTGCAAGGACAAGCACAGTGAGATGGGATTATTTGCTTTAATAAACTGAACCAAAGTACTGTTCAAATGATCAAAGAATGTTAAAATACCTTCAATTTCATTTTCATTCTTTAATTACTTTTTGTCACGGGGATGTTTAGGCATTATAGCATTTGGCATACATGTGACAGGAAATCAGCATACCCTAAGATTTCAGGAACTGACTCCTTTAATATATTCACTTAAATACATATTTGTCATTTTCACTTCCTCTTTCTCCCCTTTTTTTTCCTCCCCAAGCGTGATTCTGTTTTAAGTAAATTTAAGAGGTACAGAGATGAAAGGTACCTTTCCTACCCTCTAGAAGTTCAGACATGGGTTCTCAAAATATGGGTCTCAGACCAGCACTATCAGCATCATCTGAGGACTTACTAGAAAACCAAATTCTCAAGCCCCCAGCCCTAGACCTTGAGAACCAGACTTCTCAGGGCTGGGACTCGGTGATATGCGTTTTCACAAGCCCTCCAGGGCATTCCTGATGCGCACTCAAGTTGAGAGCCACTAGTCTAGTGGCTGGAACTTTGCACCTTCCTTTTTTAAAAAATTTAACTCATATCAAAATATTCACCATTTTAAAGGGTACAATTCAGTGGTTTTTAGTGTATTTACAAGGTTATGCAACCTCACAAGTATCTAATTCTAGAACATTTTCATCATCCATAAAGAAACTCTGTACATATTAGCAGTCACTTCCCATCCCAGCCCTTCGCAATTACTCATCTACTTTTTGTCTCTAGGGATTTGTGTATTCTGGATAATTTATATAAATGGAATCATAAAATATATGGCCCTTCATTTCTGGTTTTCACTTAGCATAATGTTTTCAAAGTTCATCCATGCTGTACCATGTATCAGTGCTTCATTATTTTTATGACAGAATAATATTCCATTGTATAGATAGACACATTTTGTTCATTCATCAGTTAATGGACATTTAGGTTGTTTTACTTTTTGGCTGTTATGAGTAATGCTGCTATGGGTATTCATGTACAAGTTTTTCTATGAACATGTATTTTCAAACCTCTTAGGTACATATAGCCAGTTCTCATTATTTGTGGTAGTTATGTCCATAAAGTTGCTGCAAACACTGAATTAGTGAATACTGAATCATTGCTCGTAGGAGAAATACAGGATTAGGTTCCTGTGAACCTCTCGTCACAACATTTTCATTAATTGATCAATACATAACCTTGCTTTATGTGTGTTTCCATTTAAACACACCTTATCTTATACATATTGCTGATTAACATTGAACCCATGTCTAACAGCACTGTAACTCATGCCTGAATGAAGCTTACCTAACAGGTGTGTTTTCCTTGCAAGGCACATCGCAGCCTTCTCGCACTTAGAAACACTAGGCAGCACTCCAGTACTACACTTGGGGGCCATTTTAAACAGTGCAGCCACCAAGGAAAACCACAAAATGTGAAAAACATGACACTAGATACATAGGCCTCAAAAGGGACACTTGTTTTCAGTATGAGAGTCAAAGACTAGATTGTCATCTTGTTCAGGCGACTTGGCTTTTTCACCACTCTGCGAATTCGCATGTCTGAATGACTGCGAAAGTACCACAAGGATTATTTGGGGATTACAAATAAATTATAGTGAGTAGGTGAATTCATAAATACTGAATCCACAAATAACGAGGATCATTGTACTAGGAGCGGAATTGCTGAATCATGTGGTAATTCTGTGTTTAGTTTTTTAAGGAACTGCCAAGCTGTTTTTCACAGAGGCTACAGCGTTTTACATTTCCAGCAACAGTGGGTAAGGGTTCTGATTTCTCCATATCCTTGACAACACTTGTTATTTTCCGATTTTTGGAGTATAGCCATCCTGTTGGATGCGAAGTGGTATTTTATTGTGATTTTGATTTGTATTTCCCTGAATCAATAAAGATGTTGAGCATCTTTTCATGTGCATGTCTCTTCTTTGGAAAAATGTCTGTTCAAAAACTTTGCCTCTTTTAAATTGGATTATATGTCTTTATATTCTTGAGTTGTAAGAGTTTTTAAATATATGTTCTGTTCTGTATACTAGACCCTTGGAAATGTGATTTGCAAATATTTTCTCTCACTGTGAGTTTTTTACTTTCTCGATAATGTCCTTTGATCTACAAATTTTTTTATTTTGATGAAGTCCAATTTTATCTATTTTATTCTTTTATTGTTTTTGCTTTTGAAATTTTTGAAAGTGCTATCTTTGTACAGTTAATCAGTACATCCTGCTAAAAGAATTGTTTACACATTTTTATTAGCAAAGTCATGAAGAGTTAGATTTCATGGTTTTAATAAATTATCACTTATTTGCTAAGGGATGGCATTTGTAAATTTAAAGCATTTGTTTGCAGGTTTTGATGTTGTGGTTGTGGAATTTTAAATACTGGCATCATGAGGGCCATGCATGTATAAAAAGCAGTGTCAAATTTATTTAACAAACTGCTGTTTTTGTTTAGGTAAATTGAAGAAAAACACTTAAAATTGCTTTGACTAATACTTTCCTCTTTAAAAAAGAAGACTGTCTCCTTTAAAAACTATGAACTTTCTGCCCTAAAAGTAGAGTCTCAAGAGTCATTTCTTGTGAAAGAACACAAGAATCCCCGGAACTTGGAAATAAACACGGATTGGTGTTTATTTGTGTTAGTTTAAATGTAGTAGCACTATGTGTCAGAAAACTGAATCTGAAACACTTAAGTTAGGCTAAGCAAGCAAATAATATCAGCTAACATGGCTTTAATCTACTAAGTAACTTAAAATCCAAAAGATCAAAGGAAGTTATAACTAAAAACAGTCCTTCATGGAATTTCCCTGTAGAAGCAGGAAAAGGCTAGAAATTACATGTCACCTTCATATCCTGGTTTGCTGACCTTGTGCTCAGATCAAGCCCCTCTGTATGCCAGCTGTTACCATTATTAAGACCTTGCCCCAAGGGGTTAAGTAGGAGAAAAACTCTCCTGTCCTATTGGAGAGCAAACACTGAAAGTTCCAGCCCCTAACACGCCTAATTCAAAGCAATCTGCGTGTGCTTGTCATTTAGTCTGTCCTGCCGTTCTGTGGAGCTGCTCCTGCCAACTCATTGCTTTCTGTTGTGCTGTGTTCTGCAGTCAGTTACTGCTGTTGCTACTGCAATCATTTGCAGACCAAACTTAGCCGGAAAAGTTTCCTGTTTTAACATAAAGGTAATACATTTACTCTTGCTTCTATATGTGTGAATGTATTATTTTGGGAGAATTTAAAAACTGACCTTTGTTTCTAGGATTATATTTAAAATTCCAGCTCACTGGTTTTTTTCTCTGTAAACTTTGAATGGCATCTTAATGCATTTAAATCTTGTGAAGTTTATTTGAATTACAGTCTAGCACAGTAAAGTAAGGTCAGACATTTCTTAAGTTTATTAAAATGTGCTTTCTTTGTAAAGTTGGAAGGAAACCTGAGATTTAAAATAGTTTGTTTCATACTCTGAGATTCTAAATCAGAAAATCTTGAAAAGATGTACTCGTCATTACCAGTTGATAGAAAAATAGATACAGAATCACAGGAATCATTTTAATCACTTTGTGAATTAAATATTGTAAGAAAATAGAAACTGTTAACATTTTCCATTCTGTAGAGAAGTTTGGTAAAGATAGCCACTTGGGAACTAAATTTCAACAGCAAGTTTAATTCTTATCGAAGTTCATTTCAGATACACAGCTTGATACACACCCTGAAGTTGTATTTGAGTTGATTAAATGTTTCATGCATTGTGTGCATTTTAATTGTAACAATGGTAACTATTTTATGATTGGATTTACTACTGAAAGTACAAGTCAGAATATATTTACTATATTGCTTTTTGCTTAAGATGTGTATAGTTAATTTATATGCAACTGGTAGAAAAATTCAAACTACTTTAACTTGTGAAAAATTTTTATGTTTGGTAGTAAAATGTAAACTTGAAAAATTTAATGAAAACTGAGGTATTTTGTGCATATCATTGACCATGAATGCCTTTCTTCAGTGATAATGCAAGAAGTAGAGAACACACTTTACAATTTGTTAAACAAACAGGTATTCCTGTTGAAAGGAAAAGAATGAAATATGTCCTTTTTATCCACAAGAGGGTTATTTTAGGTCATAGTATTTATAATTAAGAAAACTCCAGTTCCTTTTGATGGCCGGGAAATCACTAAACTATGTAAATAATCTCTCAGCTAATGAGTATTTCAAGTGTAGGCAGTGCGTTTCTACTTCCCATGGTTTTAATGTCTGGTAACACATTTCTGCTTTTTAAAATGTTAAAATAGTCTTTTTGCATTGTTTTATTTATTTTTTAGTTTTGCAAATCCAATAGATTATCTTAGAATGCTTTCATTGCCAAAATATTGAATATTGGAATATTTAATTGGATTATACTTTATTTGGAACTTTTTGTTTTAGTATACAAAAACAATAGCTTACATCTTAGACCTGAATTTTACAAGTGTGAGCATGAACTATTTGCATTGATTGTGAAAAAATGCATAATGTTTAAGTGTCTGAAATGATTGACCTGCGAAGCAGTTTAGAAACGACATGTTAACCTTGCCTCAGTCTGGGAAATGACATGTATTCTAAAATTGATTCATCCAATAATTAAATCTAATCCCACTTGTCTTTGTAGTTTATATTGAACCAATCATCCCTTTTTGGAAACTCTTGGGAAATCTGCTTTTCGGTATTTGTGCATCAATTCTTTACCTTCTGATTTAACTGCTTTGAGTTCTGGGGTTGGATCTGAGAATTCTCACTCTAAAATTCTTATAACTCAGCATGGGTGATGCACAGCCTTAACATACAGACTACAGGAACATCTCCTATTTTTAAAAAATTGCAATTCCTGATCACATTTTAACACAGGAAATAAAACTGAGTTATTTAGGATTAAGACAAATGAGTTGCTTCGCCTATCAACCTTTTGGAAAAAATAGGAAACAAAGCAACTAAAGTAAGTTAGAATAGCTAGACTTGGGGAAGAGGGTGGCTCTTTGTTCTCTCCATCTTAATATCTAATTTCTTATTTTAATCATTGTTAAAAGGCTCATGTATGACAGGCTCATATATTTAGATTCCAAGAAAACCATTCACATGGAACACAGTAGGTGCTTATTATATGATTGCTAAATAAGGACATTTACCTATTTAACTGAAGAATATGATTTGATTACCTTTGCGAGCAAACAAGAATCCCGTATCAATAGTAAATGTAAAATGTCAGTTCATCTAACGTATACAAGAAAGCAAATAGCAGAATTCACAAGCATTTATAGTGATAATTCAAGTGAGTAGAAAAAGATTTATGGAATTTGCACCCAGGCTCTTACTAAGAGTTAGTTTACTGATCCAATTCAAGTAAGATAAAAAGTCTTTATAAATTTGATGTTTTTCCAAGCTTAAAGCAAATCTCAGAGTTCTTTAAATAAAAGGATATCTTTAATTGTGTTTTATACAAATATCTTGAGTGATGTTTCCCAAGTTGCTCAGTAAACTAAAGGATACCCTTGAGATATTATTTGCTGGGCTCTGCAGGGAAGAACACATTTGGGAAGCTGCTCTAGGAAATTTGATTTGCTACTTCTCAAACTTCACAAAACAGCGGGGAGTGGGGCCTGGTGTCAGATACTTAACATTTGTGGGAAAAGTTTAGATAATTCTAAGTGTGGTATTAGAAAACAACATACCACTTTCTAAATCAAACAACTTTTAAGTGCTTTATGGTGATTGATCTCCATTTTTGGTGTTACGAAAGACATTTTTAAAATTCTCTCATGTCTTTTGCCTCACAATATGTGGGAGTAGAATTTTCTTAGTTTGGTTTACCTTAGTGATGGTTTTTCCTTTGAGTTGCCAAGTTTTGAGGTTTCGAGATGTGTGAAGTAGTAAACATTCATGGTGTCTTTAGACATGCTTGTGATCTGTTCAGCAACATTTGTTAAGCTCAGTAATATGATCCTGTTTCTGTTGGAGAAGAGCTATAGTGATACAGATAGATTGCTCAATTTTAAAGCCACCCATTTTGTGATTTTATTTAAGACAGAATAGTTTCAAGTGAAATCTCATGGCCTAAAGACAGATCTATCACATCTTGGGGTTCCTGTTTATTAATTAATCTTGTAATTCTTATTTGGTGGGGATGTGAGGCTAGATAGCAGGCCTGGTATCTGGAGACTGACCCTAGGATTCGAAAGTTAAAGGTGCTTAAAATGCCACCAGAAATCTTCCTACCACCAAGACGCCCCCATGCCCACCGCATGGAACTTTGGGGAATGTGCTCTTTTATTAGAGAAGCTTAAGACTTCATTTCAGAGACTGACCAGAGGTCGGGATATACCTTTTTTTGAGTGTTAAGTAAACTCATTAGTCAAATTAGCTATGTCCTAAACTTTGTTCCAAAGATCCATAAGTAACTGAGGCTGTGTGACAACTGGCTTCACATTTCCATCGCATTGTTTCCCATGAAGTGTGCACCGTTGTCTCGCTTGAGCTAGTATCTTATTAAGACTTTTTCCTGCTGTACCCTTGCCCCCACCTTGTCTACTTAAGAAGCACTGTAGATGAAACCTCTTTTCATTGTAACCAAAAAAAAACCAAGTGAAGATAGTTTAAATACTACAAACCACATCTAACATAGAGTACCAGGTCCAAATGTTTTTTAATATGCAGCAATATTCTGCATTTCAAGCAATATGTTCTGAATGTTGAATATTTTGAGTGGCAGTTGATTGCTCTTACAAATTGATTAGGATTAATTATGTAAAGTATAAATCAGTGGTTCTCAGCTCTGGGTGCACATTAAAATCACTTGGGGAGCTTTAAAAATGCTAATGCCCACACTTCACTATGGTATGAATTAAATCAGAACCTCTGGGGCTGGGCCTTGTTTCTATAATTTTTTTTTTTTCATTATCAAAGTGATTCTAATGCGCACCCAGGGATGAGATGCTGTGATAGAATTGTAATTTTGTTTATATTTGTTGTATTTATTGCCATCCCCTCAAGACTTGTAGCAGCATCTAGATAAATGTCTTGGCTGGTTTTGGGGTTAGATAACTACTTATAGGAGGACTTTGTAGAATTTTTTTTAATGACCACTGTTTGACATTTCTGATTATAGAAAGCTTCTCTAGTTTTATTTTGTATATTCTTGGTTGTAAAAATTAGCACAATTTTCTAGACTTAGCTGAGGGTTCAAAAGAAATTAGTGCAGGTTAATGGAATTTAAACTCATCTGAAATGGGAACTCAGAGGTATAAGAAAACACTCTTCCTCTCTCTCTCTCTCATATTGATACTTACGGATACAATATTTATAAAATGAATGGTAAATAGTATGTGGAATGATCACTTTTGTGGACGAACTTGGCAAAGAGATCTCTGAAAACTTCTTTAGTAATTGCAACACTGCGATCATGCTCTTGAAATATGTATTTAGGAAGTAAGTGTTTATGCTAAACAGAGGATGTTATTGGCATCATTTATCCCATATTGTAACAGCTAAACTTCATTTTACACCCACAATTCTCTTCCCACATAGACCTATTACCGAAAGTACATTGGACATTAAACAAACTGAGAAAAATTAAATTGATATTTCTTCAACACTGAAATTCCTATCACTCACCCCTACATGTATAAATCTCTGCTTTGACAACCTCATTTCTGACAGTAACACTGCTTTCCAAATTTAAGACTTTTAGATTTGCTATGGCGGATATACTGTAATATCTTCCTAAGATTATTTTACTTTTATAATTTTCGTTGTAAATCTGAGGGGAACCTTTATCTGGCAATTTTACTTTTTCTTCTATATCATTAATCTGTAAATACCATGAGTGATTTTTATAAAAGATGAAACATAAAACATTTGCAGTTTATCCTTATTGGTTCTTTTATCAATATGTATCATGTTTATAATCATATTAAAAGAGTTTATATAAAAATGTTATATTTCATTTTCAAAGATGGCATTTATTATCGTAAGTTGAAACTACCTACTTGATAATACAAATTTAGTAGTAAAAACAGTAAGTTTTGATTGTAAAAGAATAGTAATCCTGCACTTTCTGATTTCCTGGAACTCAGGTTGCTTTTTCTTGGTGTGGCAGAAAGCATACTAATACCTAGTAGGCGCCTATGAATGTATGTTTAGAGGTATAGCTCTCCAAATGTATAATTTTTTTTTAGGAAAATGGCTTCCAACTTATTGCTGTTTATGCTTCAAGGGAATAATAGCAGTAATACCTTATATTTGTTTAGTTCTTTGCAACATATAAAATGTTTATAAGTGATTAGGTGAAGCTATTTATAAGTGTTCCTATTGAAGGAGAGTTTAATGGTAGAAAGTTCATGAACTCAAAGAAAAATAAGAAACTTTAATTTGTCTCAGAAGGGAAGAAGATTATATTTCTTTATTTAAGATCATCCATTTTAATTCCTTAAAAGTGCCTGATTCTTTGATTAAAGATACACATTTTGCTGTGAGGTCACAATGACATTATTTTGAAATGGTCTCAATACCACATGACAACAAAGATCAACCCATTGCCTTGCTTTTTCAAGTTTGCATAGTATGATATATGGATGTATAAAACTTCCTTTTAATTTAGTGAAATATGTCTCTGACACTCTTGAATGCTGAATTGTACCTTTTAAAATTATCTTGGGAGATACTGAATCCAGAAGCTATTTTTCATGTGGACCTTCAGACAGAATTTTATATCAGTAGCCTCTAGTGGTCTTATAAAAGGTAGTTGAACTTGGCATTGCCCTAGAGGCATCTTGAGGTAGTGGAAAAGCCTTATCTTTAGAGTCATACTGGTTTGGGATTGAATCCCAATCACGTAATTTGGATAAGTTACTTTAATAATTTTGACCCTCAGTTTTCTCTGTAATAGGTTTCCTATCTTCATAGGAGTGTTATGATGAAAGTACTAGACACAGTGAGATGTTTAGGGCAAACATCTCAAGGCAAACCTGGCTGATGTTCTTCTGTCCAGCTTTAATAGCCCTACTGCAGAAATACCTAAAGTACAGTTCTTTGTACATTTCTCTTGGCATTAAGAGAAGCCATTTATTTCTCTGGTCATAGCACTAAATATTAATAGGCCAACTTGGTACCAGTGATCAGAAATGAGTCCATTATCTTAGGATAAGCATCAAGCAATTTTAAAGGAACGCTTTTATATTAAAACAGGTTTGGGAAATAATGGATATGGGTGTCCCCAGACTGCCTTTATTCCTCATGTGAAAAAGACTTGAGGTCTCTTTATATACCTGTCTTCTTATATCTAGTACCACTTGAGAGGGGAGAAAAAAGTGTCTCACCCTGTTAACTGGGCAGAGTGCTTCCATATATATGGGTCCATATTTATGAGTTGCACTAAAAAGATTAAAATCCTATCAGCTGTTATTTTCATGCTCAAAATAATTTGGGAGTCATAAGATAAGTAATAATTAAACTTGAAAGCCTAGACAACATCATGAAACCCTGTCTGTACAGAAAATTTAAAAATTAGCCAGGCGTGATGGCACATGCCATCAGGAGGCCGAGGCAAGAGGATCACATGTGCCCAGGAGTCGGAGGCTGCAGAAAGCTGCGGTAAGCTGTGACGGAGCCACTGTACTCCATCCTGGGTGACAGAGTGAGACCCTGTCTCTGAAAAGAAAACAAAACAAAAAAATAAACTTGATTATCAATTAGAACCTCTATTGTTAAATTACTTTTCTCTGCCTTTATTGGAAAAATGGGCCTTTATTTCTCTGTCAACTGTTATTGTTTCTCTACTATTTTTTTGGTCCATTCTGCTTTAATTGTGGATTATCTTGCCATTACTTAGGCATAGTTCTCTTGTAGCCTCCCCACCTAGTTTGTGGTTTTGCCTTGCTTCCAGAAAAGTGTTCCAGGGACCGGCAGCGTGGGCGTGCTGTTGGTGTGCTGCATTGAATCTGCGTCTTCACTGTCAACCCTGGTGATCCTTACGTTTGGAAGTGTCGCTTTAGTGTTTTGTATTTTATCTAGTGAAACTGTTCTAGAGAGCATCACTCTTCCGAAAAAGATGGTTGGCTACAACATGTGGTCTTGGTGATCCAGTCTCCCATTTAGTCAAAGGTTTGGTGTTATGAATCTGGTAAATCAAAGAATTATTCCAAAATACAAAATCTAAACTTATGGAATGTAGTTTAGCAGAAAGCTCTCAAAACCTTGGCATCAGGCCTCCTAGCATTGCCATTTGTCATCAGCATGTGTTGTTTGGTAAGGATAGTGATGGCTTTACTAAGTGTTACTGTGGTAATTGGAACAGGTGTGTGTTCTCTAAAACAGTAGAGATTTAGATTTTACCTTGGAAGTTTTCTGGACACACTAGCAGTTCTGACCGCCAATTCCAAGTAGCTGCTGGAAGTTTTCTTAACACTCTTTAAATGTGTTTGTATTCTGGGAGCCACCTAAATGGTTTGATTGTACCCTTTGGATAAATTGTGTATCATTAACATATTTTGATATATAATACAGTCATGTGCCACATTTGGTCAGTGACGGATCACACATACCATGGTGGACCCATAATATTATAAAAATTCTTGTTATAACGTAGTAGTGCCACACATTATCTTTTCTATGTTTAGAATGTATAATACACAAATATTTACCATTGTGTTAGCGTCGCCTATAGTATTCAGTACAATAACATTCTTTACAAGTTTGTAGCCTAGGAGTAATATGTTATACTATATAGCCTAGGTGTGTGGTAGGCTATACCATCCAGGTTTGTGTAAGTACATCCTATGGTGTTCACACAATGATGAAATCGCCTAATGACGCATTTCTGAGAACTCATCCTCATCATTAAGCAACACATGATGTATGTTGACACATAAAATTTTCATAATTCAAACAGATCCTACTATGATTATATGATAGAGTTTTCAGTGAGATGCTACTTTTTTTCTTTGAAGCATGATAATTTCCATGTATTTTATAGATGTAAACGCTGAGTTCCAAACAAGAGTAGTAGGAGGTAATTATTTTAAACCCTCTAATCACATGAGCTCCGATGACTTTTTTCTCTACATTTCAACGTGATTGAAATGTCTCTGTATTTCTTCTCTGTAATGTCTGTTTTAATGATTACAGGATTAGTCATGGTACTTTGGCTTATAGATAGCTTTGGCCAGTAAATAATAATTTGCGTTTCTAAAAATTTGGAAACTATGAGGTAAAATATTTGAAACCCTTTGTCTGAATAGTTTGTATTAATCTATTCTTCCTCCTTAGCTCCCTCTTATTTCCTGCTTTTTCCAATTATTTGTATAGAGTGTCATTGTAGAAGAGCAGTTCTATATCAAAAAATAAATAATATTAAATGTCTCCAGTGAATGTTTATTCTTTAAGGTAAAATAATTTTGTTTTTCTTTTTGCATTTTAGTAATAATTACCTTTTGTTCATTGTCAGTCACTGTGCTAAGGACTTTATATGTTGCTTTAGTAATATTTTATTACTATAAAAAGAAACATTTAGAGTAAAATTTGCCAGCAGTACAGAAAGTAAAATGTGAAAGTCTTCTTTTCACATTTCACTCCCGTCCAACTTTCCAGGAGAAAACAGTGTTAGCATTTTCTTCTGTCCTTTTAGAAATTATCTGTGTATACCTAACTATATATATGTGTGCATACATACCCTTTTTTTTTTAACCAAATGGTTCATACTATATAGGTTGTTCTACAGTTAAGTTTTATTTGCACATAATGATGTTCTTTGGACTTCTGTCCATAGCGATATATCCAGATATAACTCATTCTTTTTTATTGTGCAGAATACTCAAGTATGGGTATAATAGAATATAAGTTCCCTGTTGATAATAATTTAAATCGTTTTCAGTTTTCACTGTTACAAAAACTGCAGGAGTCAACATCCTAACGAATACATATATCTTTACACATTGTTCAAGTATATCCAAAGGATACATTCCTAGTAGAATTGCAGGTCAAAGGATAGAGGTATTTTAAATTTGACAAGTTGTGCCCCGTTGCTCTCAGAAGGTGGCACCAATTTGCATTTCAAACAAATTTAACTCTAAGAAGAAACCAAGACTTAGACCAGTGAGAGTTAAGTAACTTGACCCAGGTTCTCGAAGTTAGTGACTAGTAGAATAAACTTTCAAACTCAAACCTACCAATGCTATTTCTTCTAAGCTACAGATGCCTTGGTTGTATAATTTTGGCTTAAAACTAAGAAGCATCATTTCATATCTTTTTATATTTTTATCACTCAAGCAATAATGATAACTCTTTCATTATAAATATATAGTCCTTTATGGTTTTCAAAACATTTTTACATTCCTGTAGTAATCCTATGAGATGTATATTATTTTTTACCTCGAATTATATATGTGAAGAACTGAAGCTCAAAGAAAAAAACTATAAATTTTAAAATGTAATCAAAAGATGGTGCTTGGCCAATGACCCTATATCCTCAAAACTGCTAAATCTCTCAGGACATAAAAATGCTAGCTGAAAAGGTGCATTGGGGGGATGATATTAGTGGCTTTGAATGTATCGATATTGACATATTATATTCATGAACAGCAGGAGATACACTAAAATATCTGGCGTGGGCCCGTCACGCCTCAAGGTGGTGCCTCGAGATGGTTTTTTGTGTCATTATCTGTGTGTTATGGTGATTTCAACGTGCCTATCTTTTAAGGATACTCATTATATAATATTTAACCCAAAACTTATTTTAATTTTCCACAATGAATATTACCATCACTGCATTTATAATCACATACCATTACATTTATCACAGTAGTTAAAGGGTATTAACTCTTTTTCAGGAACTCCATATTTCATTCCTTTTATTATATTTATTCTTTCTCTATCTTGTCTTCTTTCCTGTTAGTTCCCTTCATCCTAAGATCAGACTGAATTTTTTACCTCATTTGTCTCAGTTCTGAAGAAAAGTGATCTTTCTTTGTATGGTCCTTCTGGTCAACTTTGACTTCAGGTTGAAACTCTGCTATTCTCCTAGTTATGTGAATCCCTACACAAATATATTCACTGAACTTAAATAATCCATAGGCATTTCTTAATTTTTTTGTTTTTGCTTTGTATTAGTTTTACTAGTATTTTTTGCTTATTTATAAAGTCAAATTGATTGTTCCCATTGTATGATTAAAGAAACTGAATTGGAGAAAGCTCATGTGACTTGCTTCAAATGCAAGCCAAAATCTGAGTTGAAATTATTCTTTTCTAGTTCCTACTTCATTACAAGAAGTCTCCAAGCTACAAAACAGGTTGTGTTCCAAAAATTCATTTGTAAGTCAGTTAAGTCAGTTATTTGGCACTCGAACTGCATTTTACCACAGTGGGAAAAAAATGTTATAAATGGTGATTAGGTCCCTAGCTGGCCTACAAGAATCTATTTAACTCCTGTGCAACTACAAAATAATCCATTTGAAATTTTTTAAAAAGGGAATTATAGCTGTGATTTTGGTTACAAAGAAAAAGAAAAATTATTTTTCCTGAGAAAAAGCAGATTTAATTAGAAGATAGGGAAACATGACAATTATGGTGAGTCAAGGGGAGACTCCAGGTAATATGAAGGGTATTAAGAGGTTGATAGCATTCTGTCTTAAACCCAGTTTCATCTTAAAACTTTGAAGATATTTGTTGTTGTTAGATGCTGCTTACTAACTTAACTCACCTGACAGCTATGATTAGAGTCAGTAGGATTGAGTGAATTAAATACTTAGGAAAATATAGACTGAGATGGTAAAAACAAGCCAACAAATCTGAACTGTTCCTTCCTTCTATCCTGACGGAAAGAGAAAGAGTTGTTGATTTTCCCCTTCAGCCCAGCCTAGTAGATCCCGTCAACTGGGACAGCTTGGCTGAGGTCTGCAGAGAAGGCTTTGGAATATCCATTGCAGGTGTGTGTTTAGTGATTTCTGTGAATGGAGTATTTGTACAATGTGATTTTTTAATTCTGGGAAATAATTGCATTGATCTCATCTAGCAATTGCTTCATATGTTATCTAGTACGCAAACATCTTTAATTTCAATTAACTTTTTAACACATTGCCACACTAGAAAAAAATTCTTTTCCTTGGGGCCACGTTGTTTTATTATGAAAACAGAATAAAAACTTTGAAAACAAAACGATCCTTTCTAATTTAATGAGAAATTTGTTATTTTTTATTGTTTTCTGTGCATGAGTTATATACATCTTAAAAAATAGTTCATGGGACTCCCAAGGTAAAGACGTGTGAGTTACATACGCTTCATGAGGCTCTGGGCTCAAAACTAGTATGAGTTAAATACAACTCAGATGGTAGTTAATGTGTTAAAAAGTGAAGTGCTTCTCTAAATGTTCTTTAATTTGTGTTATATTGTTTTCAGAGTATTTGCAGACAGCCTTTTCTTTTGTTAACAACAAAAGGGAGGATATATTCTTAAGTAAACAGAAGCTTAAGTGAGCAGATCTTGCTGAGATGGCACATTTAGAAAGTGGTGGAAAAAGGATTAGAGTTCATACCTCCTGGGTCAGAATAGTGCTCTTGCCAATCAGTATACCTACCCTACCTTCCTGCTAGTTAGAGAATACATTTAGCTACTGTTGCTTTCTGTTGGATATATTATTTGAATGTTTTATACAAGGCATGTATACCCAAGAGTGGTTTAATGAAGGAGAGGGCAACTGGATTCACTACAATTCAGAATCTCTCTCAATGGTCATTATGAAAGGATTTGGGACTGGCAGGCCACTTGGAAAAGTGTTGATAACACCGATTAGAGAAGTAACATCTACTTGAATTTATACATGGTTTGATGTTTTTAACTGCTTTGTCTTTCCACTAAAACAATTTATAAACAAATTCCTATTGTGTGATGTTTATTTAACTGAATGTGTGTGTGTGTTGAAGAGTTTTATCTGAAAGGTAAACGAATAGTGCTAAGTTTGCATCCTGGTATGGGCATGCTCTGCTTAGAAATGCCCCTGTTGGATAGTTTATTTAGTGGGTGAAAATGTACATAGGAACCTTCATCATGGGTGATCCAGGTTTGTCAGTGAGATTACCATGTACTCGGACTGAAAAAAAAGAGATGATTTCTTCTGGTTACCTATATGTTCGCCAGAGTTGGGAGAGACTGGGGAGAGATTTCTCCAGAAGCTGTTTTGTTTGCTTAGAAGAATGACATGCCAGAAGGGTTAATGAGTCAAATTATGGGTTCTTTTTTTCTAATTGGCTTTCATGTATACATTAAATAGACCAATGGCATTTGATGATCATTTTTCTTATAAATTACCAGATTCTGTGTGTATGTTGCTCAGAGAGTGGAGGGATGGGCAAGGGGAAAGGGAAGAGGTTGTCTGTTTTTGCTTTTCTTTATTGACTATACGTATTTGCTACTGGTAATTTGAACAGGTAAGGATTTTCCTTTATATTGAAGGCCTGGACCCATTGATGGAAGGAAAAAAGTCTCATTTGAAGCAAATCTCATCCATGGTATTATTTTTCCCATGTGAAAGCAATGTTACCTATAGTATATATATAACATAGAAGACAAGTGAATAATTCATGGACAGCTTATGTGGTATGTTTATTAATTATTTAGCTGTTACATTCATTGATTTAGAGGCTAAAACTTTTGCATCTGATATTTTGATTACTAGAGTTCTTAGCTGATTAGTTTTTATTTTCTTTTGTTTATTCTTATTCTGGGACTTGAGTGACATAGAGGAAAAGTCATATGTTCTTGAGACTTTTCTAAGACATAAAACATTCTTAAGATCACTCAAATTATTTTTACCTCTACAACTAATTGCCCTCAGAGTGGTCCTTCATTTTACCCATCATTCCTAAATCAGAACACCCAACTATGATATTGTTGAAAGCTTAAAGGATGGTATTTATATCCTCTCCTTTCCCATTCCCAAAATATTCTAGTTCTTAACTGATAATTTGCACATCTAGGATGGGGCGAGAAGGAAGGCACTGAAAGGAGACGTCCGTGGGGGAAAAGTGATCAGTGGAGGTGGGAGATGGTCCCTAGGGTGCACGAAGTAGCTAGAGGAAAGAAGAGGAGTGCCAGTGTGCTGGCTAGTTCTGTTGCAGTTGCTGCTGGGTTTCTACCACTCCCTCAGAACTGCTTCAGGAACCTTCATTTTCAAAGAGCAGTTTTTAATTATTTTACTTGTCTTTGCTACGTATTTGCCTGCCTGACTATAACTGGGTGATTTTATATAATTTACTTTCTTAGGGTCAAGAAATTGGAGCATGGCTATGAGAAATGGAAGCAATGACTTTGTGGTTCTGAGCAATGGCAGCATTGCAACCAGTGCTACCAACCCAAGTGTCCTCACCCCCTGTGATGGAGACCTCGCAGCCCCACAGCTCACACCCAAAGAAGCAACAAGAACAAAAGTGAGTCCAAATGGATGCCTGCAACTTAATGGCACAATTAAATCATCCTTTCTGCCTTTAGACAACCAAAGAATGCCTCAGATGTTATCCCAGTGCTGCCATCCTTGCCCATACCATCACCCTTTGACTAGCCATAATAGTCACCAAGAGTGCCATCCTGAGGCTGGCCCTGCAGCACCCTCTGCTTTGGCCTCGTGTTGCATGCAGCCACACTCCGAGTATTCTGCATCTCTTTGTCCACATCATTCACCTGTGTATCAGACTGCGTGCTGTCTTCAGCCCTCTCCATCCTTCTGCCTGCATCATCCGTGGCCTGACCATTTTCAGCATCAGCCTGTGCAACAGCACATAGCCAACATAAGGTGAGTCGTCTGAAAGTTTTGATGGCCTTTGGCATTCAACTAATTGAATGTGGATGTGACTGCTTGTGTTTATTTCTCCAAAAGGAGAAGAGAAAAATAGGGAAAGAAAACTTACGAAAATGCATATTTTGGGGGTTGTGTGAAGCCAACTACAATGCAAATGAAATAATATAGTATTTCTATTTTATCCATTGATTTCATAGTCAAATCCTCCCTATTTAGGTAGAAAAACTACCTAAATAAGAGTCCTTTATTTGCTGTTACTCATAGCGATCACCTTTATGAAAAAGAAGTACAAAACCACTTGCTTCCTTATGCTTCCTTATAGCTGTGCTCACAATTTCTATTCATATGGTTTGTGTGACTATGTTGAGATCAGGTGAAAGCAAAAATTCCTTTTATAGCAGATGAAACCTATAAATCTGTAGCACAGGACTTTTGAAAATATTGTTGGTAAATCATTTTTAGATCTGGCAGATCTAAAAATGTAGAAAAATCTGCATAATTGCCAGTCCGTATCCCCATCTAGCCCATAATTTCTCTATGGGATTCAGCTCTTTTTCCCGTGGGTAAGCTAAGTCTCATTCAGTGCAGGTGAGCAATGGTAATATATTTTATAAAATACTAAGTACTTTGTAGAGACCAAGTATTATTTTACATTTTTAGGTTATAAAAAATTTTAAATTACCCAGAAAGAGAGCATTCTCTTTTTAGAATTAGGGTGCAATTTACACACAGGGAAATGAACAGATCTTAACTATTCAGTTTGATCAGTGTTGACAAATGTATACGTAAGTTTACCTACACCTTGGTCTGATGCAGAAAATTTCTATCACCCCAGAAAGTTTCCTCATGCTCCTTCTCAGTTAGTTCCACTCTCTTTACCAGAAGCAATCACTATATTGAATTCTATTACCAAAGATTTGTTTTGCCTGCTCCTGAAACTTCATATAAATGGAATCACACAATATGTACTCTTTTGTGTTTGGCAATTCAGCATAACGTTTTTGAGATTTATCTAATTATTGCATGTGTTAGTTTATCTTTGTATTGCTGAATAGTAATCCACTGTATGCATGTAACAAATTCACTTTGCATTAAAGAGTCAGACACAAATAGGGATTAAGTGATAAATACTTCTCACTTTTATCAGGTTTTGAGCATTAGAGATTATCTGGTTTTACTCTTTTAAAGAGAGGAAGAGAAAAGTGGGAGAAAAAGGGAAAGAGGGTGGGGAGGGGGAAAAGGAGGAGAGCCCTTTGCAGCATGTTTCTACACTTTCGAATACATTTTCCATATTGGATTTAAGTGTCTTTTAATTGAGAAATTCACCAAATTCACCAGAGCCATTTCTTAGAAGATTATTCTGACAGCATTGTTCTACGTGGCCAGTTATAGACTCATTCCATTTTGAATCAAACTGTATAAATAGCTGATTTTAAAATTATATAATCATAAATAATGATGTTTTTGAATCATAAATTATATGGTTGTAGAGTGTGAGATGAGATATATAGTTCTACATTTTGATTGATCCCTCCTTTAAAAAAATGTCATCACAGATTAAAGCTACAGGCAAATAACCAATTCTTTCAATATGGCAGAATGTGCCAAGATTTTCAGGATTTTGACTTAGCATTTCTCAATGATCTAATTCAAAAGAAATGTAAGCCTTATGTGCACTTTAGATAGAATGGCACCAAAAACAGACTGTGAGGTGGTTGGAGGAGCTTGTCACTGCCCTTGGCTTGTGGGGTCATTACTGGCACCGAGGTTTCAGCAGTCATGGAGAACTCACTTCAGATCGTGCATGATTACTGGATTCCTATCCCTGTAGGATCTGCCGTGGATGCTAGAGAGAAAGAACAACAAAAAGCTGACTACCTTCCGGAACAAGAGTATGTTATTAAAAAGGGAATTGAGACCCAACAAAGAAGTTACTTGGAAGTAAATGCTGTGTCTGAATTACTGAATGCTCACATTTTAAATGTCATGAGAGAAAGAAAAACACTTTCATTATTCAGTTTGAAAAAAAGACCCTTAATTTTAAAAATGCCATATTTGTCTATCAAGAAGAATTGTAGAATAGTATGAAAGAATGCTAAAGTAGAATAGTATGCAGGAAATTTTTCATGTTTAGAATTTTATCTTAAAAATTTGAGCCTTTGTTTAACTATTTGTAACAGACATGGAATATTTTAAAGATACCTGCAAGGAACAGTATGTGTCTAGTTGTGTCTGTTACATACTTTATTGTGCTTCAATAATTGTATTACTTCCCTATTTCCTACATTTATTTATATAATCTACAATATTTACTGAATACTTATATGTGCCAGGCACAAGGATGTAATTCTAAACAAGTTGAGACTTCAGTTTTGCCTTTATAGAGATATAAACTAGTAGGATGGGAGACAGTAAAGCAAACAGGCCGGTACAATATTGCGATGAGTACGACAAAGAAGGAGCACAAAGGGCTGAAGATGAATAGAAGTCACAAATGGAGAGAGCATAGAGGGGCTGCTTTGCAGATAGTGGGAACAGTTTATGCAAAGACTTACAAGGTAGTGTGCGCTCAGTTCCAGCACAGTTCTATCTGGCTGAACCCTGATGGAAGAGACTAGTAACAAGAGGAGAGGTAGACTGGGACCAAATCCTGAAGGGTGTTTTAACCACGTTCAGGGGATCGCGAGACATTATCCTGAGGCCAATGAGGAGCCACTATGGATTCCCATTTCCCTCCCTCTCCCCTTTAGTACAGTAGGTTCTCTTTTATCCCCTCTTGATTTTTATGCTCAAATAAATCTTTCTAAAAGATTCATTGTATCAGTCATCTATGTTTGCTTTTTTCTTTATAAAATTCTCTTTTAATCTTTTGATTGATAGAATTAAGATCATTGCAAGGATCATATTTAACATGTTTTAATCACTTGTTGCCAAATATTATGTATAATAGCTTAAATAGATTTCATTTTAAAGCTTCAGGCTTTTTTATTTGTAGATTCCTATCCTCATGCATGTTGCTCAGCCATTAATTAATATGGCTAATTGGAAATTCTAAGGAATTAAAAAGGGCAGAAAGTAGTGTCTTCTTTCCATGAGGCAAGGCCTACACCAATAAGTCCTAAACCTAGCTGATCATCAGAATCACTTAGGGAGTAGAACAGCAAGTATAATAATAATAAGACATTTCTTTTGCAGTAGAAACAATAAAGAACTCTAAGAATTGAGAGGTGGGAAGGATCCCTGTATGTTACTGACATTGGAGACAGTATGGCTGAGAAGGATAGAGTATGGGAGGCCCTTGAAGGATGACTAGGAATTAATAAAGAGGTTGGAGGAGGCAGAACGTAGAAGGTGGAGGAAAGTTGTAAGGGGAAGGCTTGCAAAAATAAAGGCATATTTAGGAAAGGGTAATGAGAACAGGATTGCTAGAGTGCAGGGTCATTTGGGCTGTCATGAGAGATAGCTTTTCCTAATTCCACATCCAGTCAATCTACACAGTCCAGTTGTTTAAAAGCCTACATGGTGATGATCTACTCTTTATCCTCCAGAGAGCTGGAAAACACCTCTCAGCAGCCAGTCGCGTTCCATGTGTGCTGGTCGAAACAGGTTTTGAATTGTTCATTTGGGATCTTGTTATTGCCATATTAAAGTGAAAGGGTAATGGTGTTACTGCACAATTAATAAGGATGTCTGCACCCAAAAATAGCATACAAGAGTTCTAATCTAAACTGTACTTACCTTTTAATTTGGTGTTGCAAAGAAATGTTCTTGATTGTAACAGAGGACTCCATAATTGATACTTGTCAATGCCACACACTCATTATCATGATAATGAACTTGTGACATTCTGGGGTACCTGCCAACTGCATTTTTATTTCTCTGTAGGTGATTTCATAGACAGATGGTCACTTCGAAAGTTTCCTGTGGCACACCAGAGGAATTAGAGTTAAGAATGCTTGTCAGAGAGTGGACTGTAGAACCCTAGCACTAGCTTAGCTCCTTAAATGTTAGCTAAACATGGTCCTTGCTGTGCCATACATTATGGCTGTATAATTTTTGTAACTTATATTCCTTTTCTCCTTCAGTTCTTTATTCATTTTCTAATTTCTGACTCACTTCTCTCAGAGGTTTTATTTTTATTTCCCCTTAGCATATTAGTTATTTACTGTGAAGGGATCTCTTTTTCTTATAGTGTAAGACATGAGAATTCTTGTGTTACATTAAAAGAGATAGAATCTACCACTTGAACTCTTGTTCTTTTGTATATGTTGTATCATAACCTTTAGGGGTAAAGTTACAGGTCTAAGCATCATGTCCCAAAGTGTCTTACTTCACAGCACCTGGCCTGCAGTGATACACCCTTTCCCCTTTTCTTAGCCCTGGTGATTGTTATTTTATTTAGCGAGGAAATTTGAACCAAAAATATCACTGTGAGCACCTCATCAGCATTGTGGCACAAACCTGAGTATTGACACAGATCCCAGAGTCTGAAATCACCCAGAGTCAATTTAAATGTTTCTCTAAGATGTTGGAGCAATGAATGGAGAAATTCAAGGTTAGTTATTCACTTACTTAGCAAGTACTTAATAAGCATTTACTAAATATTAGGAGCTAGGGACAGAGGTGAAAACTGCAAGCCCGCTTCCCAGCTTCAAAGACATAGAGGTAATGTGGACAAGGTAAGACACTTAGATTTCAGCATAGGCTGACCACAGGTAGATTGTCATCTTTGATCAGTAAATATTTACTGAATAGCTGTTGTATTCTCTGGAGCTTTTGCTGTATTCTCTCGACCAGTGCTTTTGCAGAGGCATTGGCCAGTTTTATATACGAATATAAAAGAGAACCAGACTATATATACAATTTTACAAATTCATATTCCCTTCTTTTCATCCCTTACCATTGAAAGATTGCTAGTAGCAAAATATTCATTTGTCTTTATTTCTTGATATAAACTATTACCATTCCAGGACTGCTGGACAGGTGTCTTTTGCGAGAAGACTGCGTTTTTTAGAACTTTGCTGTTCCATGGACACCAATAAAATTAAAAATTCAGTGTTTTGGTCATGCAGGCCACATTTCAGGTACTCAATAGAAACATGCAGCTAGTGGCTACCATATTGGCCAGCACAGATGTAGAGCATTTCCATCATTGCAGAAAGTTTTGTTGGACAGAGTTACTTTCTTGGCTCTGTTAAAGCAACTGAGATCCTTTTTCAATGTCCATGGCACCAAATGGAACTCCTATGATGTAGAGTAACAGCAATATTTGATAGTGAATACCCTTTTTGTCAATGTAATTCTAGTTAAATGGGGTTTGATTGCTTGTATTTCGTTTACTACATAACAAAGAAATGACAAAAGACAAAAATCTCTTTTCTTCAAAAAGTTGAAGGACTGAAAGCCTTAGATTAGAAAAAAATTGTACAGCAGGTAGATAGTATCCTTCAAAATTTTCTAGAGGCCACAGTTAACGTGCCACAAAGTCTACTGCACATCATTATGTGGATCAATCTGAAGGCAAAGGTATCATCTTATTGGTTTGTAGTTGACTGGGCTTTTTATATCTAAAATACAAATGTAAAAACATAGTTTTCTCAAGTGTAGGTAAGTACAGCTAGCTGGCCTCTAGAAGCGGTCATTAGTGCTACATTGTAAATCTCATTTTTCTCTTCTCAATCCCCTCTCTCTTTTCCTCACTACGCAACATGAAGTAGTAAACCCATACGCTTTGGAAGACATACACTGCATTTGAATCCTGGCTCTGCCATTTGATAGCTTTGTGGTCTTAGGTAAATATTTAATCTCTCTGAGCCTTAGTTTCCATCTCTGTAAAAACGGGAGTAGCAGTAGCTATTTTGCGCTTAGCACAGTGCCTGACGCCAAGTATGAGTCCCCTTCTCTTCTCCGTCTTTGTTCCTCTCCTTTTCTTCTCATAAGTGTTTTTGTTGTTCTTCTTTGATGCCTGTGCTTAAACCTGTTGGTATTGTTTCGGAAAGAAAGCTATTACTGAGTCCTGGTTTAAATAAATACATGATGTATTCCTTTTCATTCTTATTTATAAATTACATACTTCACACCGTCAACCTATAGAAGGAACAAGTGGAAAGATGGTCACTAATTTGCCTTGTAGAGAAGGAAAAGGGGTTGTTGAGAATAAATGGGCCCCTCCAGCCCCAAAGACTCAGAACCTTAATACTTTATAATAGTTATGTAATCTGATTACTATAGTTTATTTTAGAAGAAATCTGGTAAGATTTAATTTTGATTTCACTGAAACCAAGGTTTATTTTTACATTCCTTAAAGTAGTCAAATTAACTTTTTAAAAAGCGATAATGTTTATAAAAATTAAAATGTTCCAAGCTTGCTTGCCAAAATAAGTCAGTTTGGCAGTCAGATTGAGGGAAAGCCTATTTTATTAGCAGGACTTCTTTAGAGAGTTCTCCTGTATATTATAAACGAACAGACTTTAGAGTGTGCTGTGCCTCATGGAATGCATTGCACAGTCTTTAATACATTTCAGGACATGAGTCTTGGTCATCTTGTACCTTAATAATAAATGTCAGGAAACAATGCCCTCTTTATTTCATAATATTAATTAATATAACATTTTGGAATAAAGCAAATATATTCTTTAATTTCCCCCTTTCCATATTCCTGCTAGTTGTTTAGCAGATACTAGAGAATGAAGAAAAAGAAAAGTTCAAGTTTTCTCTTTCGGTTAAAAAAAAGTTTTAGAAGGTTGTAAAGTATTTGGCAAACAGGGAGACTTTTAAAAAAGACATTGTTATGGATCAGTTACATTTCTAATTCCAGGAAAAAGGCAATTGTTATCTACTGCATCTTCTTGCCAAACGTAAGTGGATTGTTAGGTATAATTTAGAAGAATTTATAGAACTTAGCATTTAAAGGATAATTTTGATTGCTGTAATATTTTGTGTTCTTTTTAGCAAAATTGACTCTACAAAACTACGTTTTTTTTTTTTTAACACAAACCAGATAGTCAACTGATTGCTTGGTATTTTGGAGTTTGAAATATAGCCTAGTGTCTGGGGCCTATTCAGAGCTAAATAAATATTTGTTGAATAAATGAATGATTACAAAAAATATTTCTCAAGACTTTTTTGTCATATATTCACAAAACTTAAATAAAAACCTCATGAAGTTAGATTGGTCACTGCCATCAAAGAGCTTATAGCCCAGTAGGAGAGGGATGATGTTGGCAAAAGTAACTCACTTTCTGAGACCAAAATCAGGGTGTAGGGTTGTATGAGTCCTAAAGAGGGAAATGGGGTCATAGGAGAGCTGAGGGAAAGTGTCATGGGAGATGGGAGGGGCTTTTCATAAATGATGAGAGTTCAACTGCCTGAAATACAGAAACAGGAGGCCTGGAGGAACCAGGAGTGGAGGTAAGAGTGAGGGGTCAACGCCAGCAATCTCCTTTGTCTGGAGAAGGGCCAGACGAGGCATCACAATGTGCTACAGTTGGTCCGAGAAGGTTGCTTCCCTGAAAAGATGGATTCTGAATGTCGTGCAGTCATCATAAAGCATTTATTAAGTACAAACAGTCCCCAGCTTACAATGGGTGGACTTAACAGTTTTTCAGCTTTGCAATGGTACGAAAGCAATAACATTCAGTGGAAAACTATACTTAATTTTGAATTTCGATCTTTTCCTGGGCTAAGAGAAATTGATGACCCTGTCCCTGTAGCATCCCCATCATCCAACAATTAATTTTAGTTCAATGCTTCAAACATTCTCCAGGCCCAGTGTGCTTTCAGCTGTGTAAGTTAATGGTGAGTACCTATACAGCCATTCTGTTTTTCACTTTTAGTACAATATTCAATAAATCACGTGAGATATTCAACACTTTATTATAAAATAGGCTTTGTGTTAAATGCTTTTGCCCAACTGTAGGCTATTGTAAGTATTCTGAGTATGTTTATGGTAGGCGAGGCTAAGCTATGATGTTCTGTAGGTTAGGAGTATTAAATGCATTTTGGACTTAACAATATTTTCAACTTACGACGAGTTTATTGGGATGTGGCCCCATTGTAAGTTGAGGATCATCTGCATCTAACTAGCTTTATATGCAGTAATTGTATAGTTCTGACACCTTTGATTCACAAATATTGCCCTAAGTTTGTTAAACTTTTTTTTTTTTTGTATCGCTATGTGTCTCCAGGGCCTAGCAAGGTGCCTGGCATTTGGTAGACTCTCTGAAATTAATTATTGAATGAACTGAATAGATAATTGAGTGTCAATTGAACGTCAATCAAGTCCTTCTTATGTAGAGCTTGATTTTATGATGCGATAATTTGATCATGAAAATCAGGCACCACTAGTCTAACATAGATATTTCCCAGATAGTGGGAGAAGGTTTAAAAGGCTTTGTTTCCTTAAAAGTACTGTTTTGTTATCGTTGTTTGAGTCTATCTTTGGGGATACCTCCTCCCGTGCTTTAATTCTCCTTACTGCAAACACATTGGTTTCTGACTTTTAAAAAATTTACGGCCTCGTTGGTGTAGAGAAAGAGAATAAAACGTAGATGTGCAGTCTACTACTGCACAGCTCTTGAGCTTCTTTTATATTTGATTTCTGGAGCCCCTCTGAAGGGAAAGACAGGAGGGGTGAGGAGACTCGGTGCCCTGGGGAGAGCCAGCCTGGGAATAACCTTTGTGTTTGCTCAACTCCATGCCCCTCCCACCCCCTCCCCCCAAATATTTGCAAATCTAGTGTAAGCGACTTACAAGCAATCAGTAGATTATAAAACTGGTGGATGAACCCTGAATTACTGAATAAGAATTTGGACTTTTCTTTGCTCTTATGTATTTTTTTGAATTTAGAAAGCCGAATAAGGCCGGGCGTGGTGGCTCAGCCTGTAATCCCAGCACTCTGGGAGGCTGAGGCGGGCGGATCGCTTGAGCTCAGGAGTTCGAGACCAGCCTGAGCAAGAGCGAGACCCCGTCTCTACTAAAAATAGAAAGAAATTAGCCAAACAATTAAAAATAGGAAAAAAAAATTAGCGGGGCATGGTGGCGCATACCTGTAGCCCCAGCTACCTGGGAGGCTGAGGCAGGAGGATCACTTGAGCCCAGGAGTTTGAGGTTGCTGTGAGCTAGGCTGACGCCGTGGCACTTTAGCCCAGCCAAGAGAGTGAGACTCTGTCTCAAAAAAAAAAAAGGAAAGCAGAATAAAATGTAAGAGTCTAAGACCAAATTTGATGCCTTATTCTATGTGAATTTGCTGAATTGGTTGGTTTAGTTAAATCAGTTTCTTTTTCCCATTTAAATGGTACAGGGCTCTGATAGTTAGTAATAGTTTAAGATTCAAGCATGATGCTTCTTACAGGAATGTAAGCAATTTATTGTTTCTTAGCACTATTTTGTTGTGTCTGGTAAGAAACAAGAATGGACAGTTAGCATATTCGTTCCTTTGGACCCCAAGTGTATGTCCATGGCCACGTGTGCCTGCCCACCTCCCCTTCCTAAATCACCGCTTTCCTTATGTCACTCCTCTGCTCAGAAATCTTCCAGTGTCCTCACACTCCTTGACCTGGCATTGGAAGTTTCCCTTAAGGGATGGAGTGTATTTTGTCGGGGAGGGAAGGGTAGTTCAGGGAGGAGTCTTGTAACCCTGGACAGGAGTGAGGTGACAGAAATCAGTGTATATTACTGTAATGGATTTTTTTCCCTGCACTTTATTAGAAGTTTGAACAGAAATCTGATTAATCATGCTGTTTCTTTGTTTCCACTTACATATAATGGGGAGCTATAATGGGGTGACAATTTTTTGGTCCCAGCCAATGCTACATATTCTGGGTCTTTGTTTTTTAAATATTAGTCTGGAACTTTTTTTTTTTTTTTTTTTGCTGTCATCCGAGGCCTACCACATAAGCTACCAGAAACTAAAACTGCTTCATTATAAGGCAGTCCCTACTAAGGATTTATTTAACTGTGTGATTTAGTTGTTAAAATGTTTCCCTCTAATGCATAAACTCTACACTGAGCTCCAAATTGCATTGATTTTTTTTTTTTTCCACTTCTTTACACTTGACCTCCTTCTCCCAAAGCTTACAATTCTCAGTGAGCAACATCAATGTCTGGTGAGTGTTTTCGCTTGAGGATTGTAGATTTCATTCCAGTATTCCATGCTCTTAAATTAGTTAAGTTTAATAAGATTTTTCTGGCTTTCTTATGGGCTTTTCTTGGATCTCTTATTAGTGATTATGATTCATATCTTATAAAGAAAACAATCTATTATACTCTCATTAAGCATGTTTTGTATAGGGCTCACGGCAACAATCTGCCATAGAAAGGCTTGAGTTTAAGGGTAAGTACTTTATGATTTAGTGTAACTTTAAAATGTAATACATGGGGCTGTTTGCTTTATAACCTCCTACTAAACCATGCAAGTTTAACTTCATGGACTGAGGAAGAATATTTCTTTTTAACCAAAACTACTTTTCAACCATTTAAAAATATTTTTAATTATCCAATTATCCTTTTCAGAATTCTAATTGCTTTACACTATTTTCTTTACTGTTGGGGAGAAAAAACATTCTTAGATTCCTCTTTTGAGGTGTGCATTGTACAGGACCAAAGCCATGCGGTATTTTGACCTTTAGTACTGCCCCTCCTCTCTCCCCCTGGTAAGTGGCAGAGACAAAATGTGTTTGAAAATGAATCTCCCATGCCCTGTTTCCCTCACCTTTCAACAAACAGCAGAATAGCTGCCCTTTAACTAGTGATCTGCTAGGCCTTGGAATTCGCCTTAAGAAGAAATAATTAATTAATAAGAGGAAATGGCACCCTGAGACCTCTCTCCCATTCCCCCTCAGTTTCTTATATTTCTTGTTTACTGGATTAACAAATAGCATCATTCTTGCTTGCTACTTGGGACCAGATTATACTAAGAGAAAAGTTTCTTTTTAACCTAAATTGGAACTGAAGCTGTTACATGGAAGTCTGATTTGTTCCAGTTTATGGGATTTTGAATTTGTGTGCTTGGATGGGACAGGCGGAGACCAAGTACATTATACACAAAACATAAATATATTTTTTGTGGGGGCGGGCATCACATACAAATGCCTTCATGGATTACCGGGCTCGGTTACTAATTGAGATAACTGCTAAGCAGATCCAGTGAGTGTTAGGTTTTTCTCTGTAGCATTTCCATCAGATAGATGTGCTTAAGTATCAGAGTTTTTTTGGTTTTTTTTTGCCGGAAAATTTTGATTGAGTTGATATGGGGATTTAACATTTATACACACTGCACATTTCTGTCATTGTTCGCTGCAGGCTTTTGTCACTTCTTCTCAGCAGTATTCTTAATGTCTCCAGGGGAAAATTTGCAAATTATTTAACAGCTAAATTGGAGGTAAGTTATTTTTTAGCTAATAGCCATTGAATGCTTAAGTGGGCTTTAAAATAGAAGTAAAAGACAGAAAAGGAAATTCAGCAGTAGGATTGCCCGTAATCCATAGCCACTTCCGCCACTTTAGTCATTTTGAAACACATGCTTCATTTTCTCCTTTAGACTGGCATAGTTCTGTCTCTTATAAGAGAATATAAATTTGTATGTTTAAAGTGTAGATGTTCATTATTGAAAGTTGGAACAGTTATAATCAGGGGTCTAGACATATCTTAAGAGAGGTAAATTCAGCGTGGTTTTAAATAGATTTTATATTGCACAGTTTAGAAATTAAATAATTTATTTTTCCTTAGTTAAAATAAACTAATACACTCTGTTTAAAAATCATGATTTAAAAGAAAAGCAGTTCTTCATCATTGTGAATTAAGTCTACAAAATTTAAATTATATTATAGAATATACTTAATCAGAATATTATACATGTTCCTTTAAGGTTTCAAAATGGAAAGAGATGAACATTTTTAAGTGGCATATCTCTTCTTCTTTCACTTACAGATATATAGGCTTTTTATGGAAATATAATCAGCTATAAATGGCTTCCATGTTAATAATATACTTGACAATATATGGTCATATAAGCAATTGAGAATATTTAGTTTTCCATCAAAATTGTAATTTAGGTAACATCGAATTATATTTTATTCTATCATATGAGTATCTCCTTTACATAATTTGTAATTTTTATAACAAAATTACCTTTCTAAGAATTTTGATAATAAATGCTATCATTACTAAGAATAATTCTGAAATATTCCACAATTCTGAACAATGGTCTCTGAGTATACAGAATTTTTTAAAATTCTGACATGGAACTTGATCATGTTCTATATTTGTATTGTTGGTAAACGTAATTGACTTTAATGGCATAAAATTGCAATTAAACTTTATAATAACAGTATTAATATTTTATTGAACTTTTATTATGCGCCAGGCTTTGTGCTATATTTTACATGCATTTTCTGATTTAATCCTGTAAACAGCCTAAGGAATTCAGTGCCATTATTGTCATCTTCATTTTATAGCTGAAGAAACTAAGGTTTAAAAAATTAAATAATTTTTAAAAGATTAATTAAATAGTTAATAGTAAGTGGCAGAACCTGGAATTGAGTCTAGGTCTGTCTGATTTTGAAGCCTTTCTCTTAATCAACTCTATGCTGCTCAAACATAAAAGAATGAATTTTTTTTTGATACGAGATTTTTTTTTTTAGTTTCAGCAGTAGGTCAAAAAACAGTTATTGAGTACTTACTATGTATTAGGCACAGTGCAGGTTCATTCTTGAGGTCATAGAACTGACATCACAGGTCACAGATCACACAAATAACCATGAGGTCACAGATGATGTGTCTCAGGCTAATGAGGCTAATGATCTAATCATTTTTAGATCATAAAAACAACATATTCGCAGTGCCACCTTGCACAGACCCTGAAGAAGAATTCTGCCTCATTTCTCCAACCTGTTGATACCACATTGGCACTGTGCTTAGACACCTTACCTGATGCAGCATACACAGTGAGTTCTTGGAAATGCCAGTAGCAACTGGAGGAATTGTTTAAACCAAATTCTCTAGTTTCAATGTTAACACTCTGTGCTGTCATCTTCAGGATTTTTGATGCCTTCGTTCAAGCTCACAGGCTACCAAACCCTGCTTGCTTTAAGAGGATGGAAATTGTGCAGACCTTACTCATTCTGATTTCCTGCGTCTGGCATAACTCGGTCCTCACTAACTCCCTAGCATTCATCCCTCAATAGCTTTTTTCACAGAATTCTCTACCTCTAGTTTACTCAAACCATAGTTTACACTCTCAGCCATACATGGGCAGCATCATCTACTACATTATGAAGAAAACGGAAGCTTTTGCTACAGTATAGCATAGTGGTTGAGAGTGTAGGCTCTTAGAATAGGCTGCCTGGGTTTGAATCCTGCCTCTTTAGCTATGTGAGTTTGGGTGACTCACTTAACCTCTCTATGCCTCAGTTCCTCATCTATGAAATCTATAACCACTTCATAGAGTTATTTTAAGAATTTTAAAATGTTTTAATGTATATCAAGTGCTTAGGGCAGTGTTTGGCACATAGTAAAGTCTGTAGATGTTGAGTATTATTATTTTTAATATCTTACTGTCCTTAACACCTTTACTTTTCATGGTCTCTTTTCTTTTTAGTGCCCCACACTATCGTCGCTACTCTTACTACCATGACTACTTTCCTGGCAATGCCAGGTCAGTGCCCTCTTTGACAAACTCAGCTATTTCATCCCTTATTTAGGTCTATAACACATAATACCTGTTTACCACCTCTTCTTAAACTGTTTTCTTTTTTGCATTCCGTAACCTTACGCTTTTCTTTTGTCTTATCCTATGCACCGTGACCGTTTCTACCTTCGTTCACAGTTGCTGGAGCTTTCTCTTCCACACCTTTGCGTGACCGTCATTTCCATAATACCTCACTCACTATTTTTCTTGTCCCCTGTCAACTTTTAAAAATTTCAGATCTCCATTTCCTGCCTATATTTCTCACTGTTATGGTTATGTCTATATTCACAATAGCCTGTAGATCATCTTCATTTAAATATTCTGTTAAAGTATCAGAGTTAAAAATTATACTTCGTAATCTTTAAAATGAAGCACGTCTCTGTTAATTACATTTAAGTAAGCATGGCCACTTATTGTAACTAGATATTGTTGACTCCGGCAAGATCTCAAACTTTGGAAGAAACTAAGACATAGGGAAGCAGAATAGTATGGATTTTTTCAAAGTAGTCTATTCAAAAATGACATAATGACATATATTAATAACAGTACTTGAAGTAGTTTTGTTATAGATCAGTGAAGTTTTGTTGCTCATAAGAGGCCTTCTATAGAAAATTTAAGATCTATACCCTAAAAGTCACTCAAACAGGTATTTCTAAAACTTAAAGAGAAAAGATCAATTAAATCTCATTTAGGAGTCACTTATTGAAAATATTACCTGGACTTCATTTTTATGTATTTTCCTAAACTTGAGGTACCTGAATTTTAACTATCTATAGTTCTACTTAAACTTTTGTCTTTGACTGCCCTAAAAAGGGTGATCCTGGCTAGACATGGTGGCTCACGCCTATAATCCCAGCACTTTGAGAGGCCAAGGTGGGAAGATCACCTAAGGCCAGGAGTTTGAGACTAGCTTGGGCAACAAAGCAAGACCCCATCTCTACAAAGTATTTTAAAAATTAGCCAGGTGTGGTGTCACATACCTGTAGTCCTAGAAAGCTGAGGCAGGAGGATCACTTGAGCCCAGGAGTGCAAGGCTGCAGTGAGCTATGATGGTGCCGCTATACTCCAGCCAGGCCGGCAGAGAAAGATCTTGTCTCCAAAAAAAAAAAAGGGTGATCCTTTAAGCAAAACTAATCGATGGTGATAGAAGCCTGAATTCTGATTGTCTCTGGAGTCAAGATATGATTATTGATTGGAAGGGGGCACAAGCGAGCCTTTGGAGTACTAGGAAATGTCTGTCTTGATCTGAGTGGTAGTTACGTGGATGTGTACGTATGTATGAATTCATCAAACTACACCTCAACCTTATGCCTTTTGTTGAAGAGTTGGATGAAATTGCAATGGTTTAAAAGGATAAGCACTTCCCCCGCCATCCCCCAAAATCGTTAAACTTCCTTTCACCTTCTTGGTCGGTTTCTATACACTCGGAAGGCAGGAAAAGTGCTCTGTTATAAATGTTCCTGTTCCTGGTATGGAGTGGGAGCACGGATAGAGGCGGGGGAGGGAGAGGAAGATGATTTCCCTCCAGGGTTGTCATTCCCAACTCCTCATAGGAGAGTTTGTTGTTGTTGTTGTTGTTGTTGTTGTTGTTGTTGTTGTTTTTGAGGCCAGGTTGCCACCTTACTGTTTATATATATTATACACATATATTTCGCCCTTGATTTGAAGATGACAAAGTTAAGCTACGTTTTTATTTCAGAATCTAGAAAGTGGAGTATTTGCGATATCATCACATCCTTGCACATGTCTTGCCTTATACGCCTTCCCACTCGCATCTCTGTCAGCCTTTCATCTTCCTATTTTGGCACGTAAGGGTAGACTTTGTATCTTTTATTTTTTACTGCTCAACAAGTGCTTACTGAACAGGAATTTTTAGGGAGGAGAAGAAATGACAAAAGGAATGATTTAATAATGCTGCGAAAATAAAGGGCCATCCTCAGGCAACAATTCTTAGGGAAAGTAGTAACACATCTTTTCCGTTTCTGTCAAAGATGCTGTAATAGAAGTAAGCCAAGATGTTAGAAAGATTTAAGTTTTCCATATGGAAGAGCCAGATTTAAGGCCAGGAAGAAGGAATAGAAAGGGTGATTTGAACATTATGACAAAAGGGAGCCCTTGCATTCTACACATGCAAACCTTTTCCCTCCGCAGTACCTCAGCTTATGACACACTTCAGGCTCTGGGAAAACTTAGTGCACTCAGCGGACTTGGCGTTGCATGTGAGTTTACTTGTAAGAAATATCTATGCACAAGGAAAGCATATGGGATTCTTGCTGTAATGCTGCCCTTGGGGTTCATGCCGTTGACCCATTATGAATTTGTTCTGAATGAGCTGAAAGGCTTTTGCAGGTCCCTTTAGGATCTTTGTTCTAGATTATAATTTAGCATGTATACCACGGAGAATTAAAGTTCTTACATTTGGTCTGGGGCCCATTTAATAATCTCCTCCAGTCTCTCACTGACTGGAATGGTTTTCAAGTTACAGATGCAAGAATAACATTGTAAACCCATTAGTTCTCTAAAGGGATTTAGGATTTCCTAAATGTATTCTGACCTGGGACTTGTCTATTTTGAAGCCAAAATAAAATATTTGATTCTGTGAACAGAATTGTTAGGTACATCAGTCCTACACTAGGACAAATGAAACAGACCAACAATGTAGTATGTCTAAAACTTTAATAAAGTACAACCCCATGATAACTCAGTGGGCACCTGACTTCCACCTAGCTCTCATTCTCAAACAGGGACAGACTAAAATTCTTTTCTTCTGACAAGCCAGGAAATGAGGAGCGTTTCAGGAAATGAGGAGACAGAAAATAGATGCCCATATTCCCAGTATCCTCCTAGCTGTTTCCCAAAATCTGGCTAACCAAATGGGTACCAAGTAACTGAGAGACTTCTGTTACCACTATTGTAGTCCTGGAAAGACCTGTCAATCTCAGAATCTGCATTCATCCCATTGATAATTAAACACAAGTGGGCAGCTATTGCTAGGTGGCATGAAACTACAGCTGGTACCAAGACAGATTTGGACAGTTTATCCAGACCCTGGAAATTCAGTACCCTAGCTGCACAAGTGTGCCTTGATTAGCTTGTTATTCTCACAATAGTAGGTGCCACATATTTTGTGAAAATGAATTTTTGGATTCTATTTTTTCCTTTAAAACAGGGATTTTCCAAAGGTGATAATTGAAGCATCACAAAGTAATAGGACTTGTCTAGATTATTTAGTAAGTGGAATTGGCAAAAACTAACATTTGGATCAAAGATGACTCTTTAACTGTGAAAGTAGTGATGGAAATTACAAAGAAAAGTTACAACTATTGAAAATTTTAAATACATGTCCAAAAATTCATGTTAAAAACATACCATAAACTAGAAAAAACATTTGCCACAATCGTGATGTTTCATAGCTTTAATACAGGACTCTTGTAAATAAATAGGAAAAATATAAGTTAAGAGACATAGAGTAATGTACTATGATAACAATTGGGTGATATATAAATAATAGCAAATTAATGGAACATACAGCTACTAAGCATATTTTCAGAAGATTCTAATTACATGTAAAGAGCTCATAATCCAAAGTGTTAATACTTTATGCATCTAGTATGATCCTGATTGTATACATATTTAATGTGTATATTTAGACACAAAGGAAAAATACTAAAGGGAAATAGATCAAAGAGTTAGGAGGTTTTATCTGTGTAGTTAGAGTATGGGTATTTTTTTTCCTTTGTAATTTTCTGCATTTTTCAGAATTTAAAAAATGAATGTGTTAGTTTTATAATCAGAACATAAAACCAATGTTAAAACAGAAAATGTATCTCCTCAATAAAGCTTTGTTCCTCCTTTAAAAATTAAAGTTCTGGCCGGGCGCGGTGGCTCATGCCTGTAATCCTAGCTCTCTGGGAGGCCGAGGTGGGTGGATTGTTTGAGCTCAGGAGTTCGAAACCAGCCTGAGCAAGAGCGAGACCCCGTCTCTACTAAAAATAGAAAGAAATTAATTGGACAACTAAAAATATATAGAAAAAAATAGCCGGGCATGGTGGCGCATGCCTGTAGTCCCAGCTACTCAGGAGGCTGAGGCAGAAGGATCGCTTGAGCCCAGGAGTTTGAGGTTGCTGTGAGCTAGGCTGACGCCACGGTACTCACTCTAGCCCAGGCAACAAAGCGAGACTCTGTCTCAAAAAAAAAAAAAAAAAAAAAAAAAAATTAAAGTTCATAGTTTAGAATGGACAAAACATTAAATGAAAAAACCTATCAAAGGTAAATTTTTAGAATAAAAAGATGTATATGGGAGTCTCAGGAAAAGTGCTTTTGGAGATTTTTAACTAGCCCTTTTAACTTGAGCACTATTTCATGCTTGCTTGTCTGGTAAATCCCATCAGACTGGTGAACTAGCTGATTCCTGAGCACTGCTC
>RJWJ010011337.1:0-44628 GCA_004363605.1 Indri indri
GAGTTTTAAGTAGGGGATCCACATAATCAGATTTGTGTTTTCGAAAAGATCACACTGAGAGGGCTGTGAAAGATGGATAGGAAAGGGCAGTTAGGAAGCTATAGTTCTGATCAGAAATTGTGAGGACTGTAATCAGGACAGCCTTAGTATGTTGGAAGGGTATTTAGGAGTTATGAACAGAATGTGCTGCATTTGGTAAGTAATTGCACATAGGGGAGGGTGGGGAGGCGGGGCTCAGGGATGAAGCTGAGGGCTCGGGCAGTCAGGAGCATGGTGGTGCCTTCACTGAGATGGGACACCCAGGAAGAGAGACATGTTCAAGGGAAGGGGATAATTAGCATTCTGTTCATAAGACATCACTGAGTGCTTCATTCAAAACCATATTAATTCCTGTTCCAGATCCAATTATAATAGTATAACTAGACTCTAAGTTCCGAGACTTTTCGTTTCTATCTTCCAAGTACTGCATCTAATGTACTGTAGGCTCTTGTAAATATCTGTCAAATGATATTTATGCGTAAATTTCAAGACCTCAGAAATACACATCCAAAAGTAATTAAGAGTTCATGACGAGGAGATACGGAGCTAATAAATATGGTCCTTTACCAAAATTCAGAAATCTAGCCTTAACTTCTGTCATTTACACATTTCCTGGTGTCACATTGCTTCCCCACAACACTCCATTTAACAGACAAGGAAACTGAGTGACAGTTGAAGGGTGAGGCTCCTGCCACCATACTATAGTTGACTTGACGGAAGCAAAAAGTGACAGCTGAACATTTTGGCACCAAAGGAAGAGATTTTTTTGAAGGTATGAAGAAGGCTCTTAGCATTGCAGATGTGCTCAAAGGACTTAGGTATATTACAGCACAGTTCAGTTTTGCTGTCTATACCTGCAGTCCCCAACCCAACCCCCAGGCTACAGACTGGTACTGGTCCTCAGCCTGTTAGGGACCGAGTCGCAGAGCTCTGAGGCCCCTCCACAACCCCCTCACCCCCGTCAGTGGAAAAATTGTCTTCCATGAAACTTAGGAAATGCGGGGTGGGCAGGGGGTGGTTGCACAGCAGGAGGCGATTGGCCAGCGAGTGAGTGAAGTTTCATCTGCCATCACTTTCATCACCACCTGAGCTCTGCTTCCCCCCACCCCACCCCCACCCCCAGTCCATAAAAAAATTGTCTTCCATGAAGCTGGTCCCTGGTGACAAGAAGGTTGGGGATCGCTGGTCTATACAAATGATTCCAGGTCTTCAAATATTAATTGAATTGTATTCTACATACTCTGTTTAGGTTGGCAGGGAGGAGCATGGATCCTTTTAGAAAGATTTCTATTAAAATACAAAAGGTTTGGCTCTTAAACCTCTGTTATCTTAAAAAATTCATTCATGTAGAATCACTCATTCTTAGGGTGACTGAGAAGCTCCTGGACTATGAACATGGCATGTGCAGGGGGTATGTAGTCGTGGTACGAATGACTGCCTAATAATATCTCCCTAGAATTCAGAAAGTGGGATTAACCAACTCCAGAGGGAATAATATCCATTCATCTTTTGCCTGAGGGACTTTGCCATAACTCTGGCTTCTGGAAGTGAAAGGAATATCCCCCACCTCTCCTGTTCCCAATGTCCCAAGGATGGCCTTTATAGCACATAACTGCAGATGGTTTAGAGGGAGATAAGACCTGCTGGCCTAAGCGCTCCGACAACCCTGTGGGCCCAGAATTTCTGACCACAGTGACTAGCACTCTAACCACTCTGGCAAACAGGTGTTTATAATGTGAGATTTCATGGTCTTTGCAACTTGTATTAGTTAATGACTGAGGCATTAGAAACTTGGTAAGTTAATACAAGTGGATACACACAATAGTCCTGTCTTCTAGGAATCTTGTTAACTAGACCTGTGTTTCATAGTGTTGGGAATATATAATTGGAATCCTGAAAACTGATATTCCTCCTTTATGTAAGGCAATCTTTAGAAATCTAATACTTCCTTTGAAAAGTCCAGTGTGTTTAAATTAATGCAGTTTGGCTGATTTGAAGATTGAAAATAGGTTAGCATTAAGGCCAGGATTCCTTTAGTAATTACTTTTTCTATTGGTAATAACTGTTTCTTTAGAAATGACATTAACATTCTACCAAAACACAGCAGTAATCCAAAAGTTAATGTTCTGTTCATTTATAATTATATTTAATTCATATTTATGAGTTGTTGGGAGGGAGGAGTAAGAAAGAATTGATTTTAAAAAAATGTTACCAAAGAAAGAAGTTAAAGGAAAAATTTTTCTAATAGTCTGAAGGATGTACAAAGGCACTTGAAGTAAGAAAAATTAATCTGTTAAACATACAGTTATGCAAAATCAGATTTTATTAGTTATTGTTGAAAAAATCTGTATTTGTATTATTTCCTAGTGGCACTGAGTGAATTCAGTTGATAGACTTTCTCCATTTCTTCTTTTTTACTAACCAAAATATTAATGTAAACATCCCCATGATTTTGACTTCAATAAGTCAATTAGATTTGTGGGGATTTTTTAACCAAGAAAAACTCTGCATCTTTAGGCAGTCGTTGAACAAGTAGCTTTGTGTTGTTTCCTTTGACTTGTCCACGAAGCCTGATGTATTATTAATGAATTGATTTCTTGGTGGTGGAGGCCTGTGAATAGCGTTCTGTGAATGGGCAGTTGCCTGGTGGGGCCAGTTTTGGCTGCTGTCATTTAACATGTGTTGCTCTATTGTGAAGTCTTACCCAGCCGTAGGACAATGCTCATTTAATCCTCCATGATGGGACCTACACACCCTGAGCCCAAGTTGGATGCCAGGGTCAGTTACCCAGCAGCTTGGGCTGGGGCACTGCTCTGCAACACTGCCGAGTTGCCGTAATCATTTTGCCTGTCGTTAATTTTCTCTAAACCAGGGAAAATGTGTATGTGAGCCATGCAAATGTTCTCAAAAGAGATTCCAAACTGGTCAGCTGGGGTGTTGCGTCCATTCCAGAATGGAGGCAGCATTCCAGGGAGTGTAAGTTCCTTCCTTCCTCCTGGAAATGGAAGTGGCTGGGCCCACGAGATCCCTGATGTTCTGAGGTCCAGAGTAGCAGATGGCATTATGATTTTCCAAATCCTGATGAACGTTCTAACTGAACTCGTTCATTTCACAGTATGTAGTTCTATTTTTTCATTTCCTCTCCCTTCCTCCCTCCCTCTCTCCCTCTCTTTGTTCCTCTCTTATTAACTATTAATAATTTTAGACTGGTACAGTATCCTCTTTAGCCAGCTTTAAATTCCCTTTGCTCCATCATTTATTGTATAGAACTAAGTATAGCACAATTTCACATATAATTCGCAGCCT
Organism: Indri indri; assembly: GCA_004363605.1. Taxonomy (NCBI): domain Eukaryota; kingdom Metazoa; phylum Chordata; class Mammalia; order Primates; family Indriidae; genus Indri; species Indri indri. The sequence continues at coordinate 3,346 of RJWJ010011337.1, forward strand.
TTGAATTTGTTTACAAATGTGTACGCAAATGCCGCCAATACTCACATCCCAAGCAGCCACTGGAAGTTCTGTTTTTCCCCTTATCCATGGCTTGCAGTGCAGGTGGCAAGTGGCAGTAATTATTTTAACTAACAGTTGAGTGAACATTCAGGAGGATATACAGTGTGGTGATGTGGACTTTGGATTTACAGTGAGTTCTCAGAGTCTGACTTGATAGTGTTATGGCTTGTTGATTTTTCAGGACATGGACCTGCCAGATTCTTGCACCTGAACAGTGTGTAGATGTGGTTCAGATGTTTCAGTGTTAACTCCTTATCTGTGAAAAGAGGAATTATTCCTTTTATCAGGCATCTGTTAAGGATTATTTTTCTCTCCTACATTTTTCTCTTTTGTTTTTGTTCAATATAGTTTATGCCCTACCTTTAATCTAAGGCTGCTTTTAATCAGCGCTTCTGCACATAGAACCCGGTGAAATGCCAGTGTGTATATTAACATTGTAATTTAGGTCCTGGATCAAACGTGTAGCTGGACTTTTCCTGAGGAAAAAAATTGACCTTACCAGTGTATGAAATTCAAACAGTATATAGGGACAAGGTAAAACCACAGGTAGGAATTGCCGAATAATTACCTTTAGACCAGCCTGAGCTGGAGACTTCCCACGAGGGTGAGCTCATTTAATGGTTCCTAAAACTCAATCTTGTGCATGTCAGTGGTCATGCTTGATTATTTGCAGCAGTGTTTTATGGAAAAGTGGTAGAAATGTGCTAGAAGGCTACAGAGAAAGAGGACAATAACTGTTTTTACTTTTGTCAGTGAAACCCCTTTGGTATGAGACAAGTATGTTTTTGCTGCTCTGCATAAGCCACTGCATAGGGAGGTGCGTGTGGATGTCAGTGTGCAAGTGTGTGCGTACTGTTTGTATATGCACGTCTAAATAATGCTGTGCACTGCAGCTTATGACCAATAAGAGACCTAACATAAAAAGAGAAAAAAGGTGTTCGCTGGCTTTGGAAAGAAGCAATTGCAAATACAGTTTAAAAGATTAATCTGTTGTCCAGTTCTTTACTTACCTATTTTCAAGAAATTTTATAAAACACCAAGATCTATGTCATATGTTTAGAAAATCTCTAAGTAAATGTAAATCTTTTAAATGACAACAGAATAGTAGACTAAATGAAGAGTTCATTTTGACATTAATGACAAGAGAAGTTCCTCTTCTCTTTTATCCCATTACTGAGGAACTTCCAAAACACATTTAGAAGAAAAAGAAAATAGGAAAAATCTCTATAATCTCAAATTTCAATTACCAAGAGACAGATTCCTTTAGACCTGTTCATTTATATTTTGTGTTTTTTATAAGCCATCTGGTAGTGATGTTCACTTGGCTAACAGCTGGTTCTCTTGATTAAAGGGTTTATGGGTAGGGTGGGTGTTTTTGTGGTGAAAATTCAGGCCTTTAGCCCCTGGTTGCAGGCCCATCTGAGACAAGTTAAATGAGCTGCTACTGTCAGCCCAGACCCAGTGGACAGAACTTCACACCAAAATGCCCACACATGTAATTTGTCACTTCTGGCAACCCAGAGCATGGGGTGACCCAGTGTAGAAATTGAATCATCTTTCACTTTCTCTGCTCAAGGCCGATATGGAGTGGGATGAGTAAAAGGCAGGCTCCCTGGGCTCCAGCAGAGGGGGGTCAGAGGCTTTCTTTGATGACATCGTGTGCAGGCCTTCCTAAATTCAAAGCCTCACTCCCACCTCGACGCTGTCCCTTGTAACATCCCAAGGATTAGGTCAGTTCTACCCTCATCATGAAATCAAAAATACTCTTAAAGTCAAAATACTGATCGTTTGCTCATCGAGTAGCCATGTTTTTAAATAAGGTCATTGTTTTTAACAAGGATTGATTGAATTTGTACAAATCTGCTACGTAGTTCTGGCTTATTCACATTTTAAATGGATCTGACTCATTCTCTGACCAGGAGGGAGCTTCTGTCCATTTCCCACCTTTCTCCCTCTGATAACATGCGACTGCTTCCCTGCCCCCCGCATAGTCAGTTATAGCAGAAATGTATGAATAATAACACTGAGGACCTTTAATATATTAAACCTTAGCTAATTTCCCAGAATCTACCATTGGATTACACTTTGAACAGGTAGATTTTGGTTTGTAGATTAGCTTCTGTGGAGCTCTGTAACAGTGAGGCTCCACTTTTTTTGTTTTTGGATTTTTTTTTTTTAAACAAACTAGGTTTTTTTCCCTAGGCAAGTACAGATTTGTTCTGTAGACAACTGGCAGTTGTCTCACAAAGATGCTACTTTAAGGCAGTGAACAGTGGAGGATCAAAAACCAATTTAGGGTCTGACAGGCAAAATGCTGTTCAGCCTGACATGAAGCCACTGGAATTACAAACAACCTTTGATTCCAGCACTGTGGATACAAGTGGAGTGATCTAACATAGATGGGCCAGTTAGTGTGAACCCCAGTGCTAGGCCAGAAATTATTGAGCCAGGCCAAAGGAGCATCAGACTTGAATTTAAATATTTACTTCTAAAATATGAAGCATGACTCTCAGTATTGGTCAGACTCCAGGTGATTCTCTGATGTTAACCACCTGTTGGTTTGATGACTTGACACCAGTGAGTCTTGAAATGAGCTATTTTAAAAAATCAGAAGGCTTGCCAAGCTTTATTTAATTTGCCCCGCTGGTTTAATCTCACTGCAGCACAACTAACCTCAGAATTAACCAGTACAGCCAACATCTTGATATTTTTGAAAAGTTGTTCTTCTGTCTTCCTTATGTTTTACTGCCAATACATACTAAGTTTGAAGGAATGTTTTGCACAAAGAGAAGGGAACAGGACACAGACTCCACTTTCAAGGTCCCCCCACCCCCAGGTGCTCTGCAGGAGTGGGGAAGGACCAAAGTAGGATAGCAGAATAAAGAAGGTATCTCACACCCTACAGACTCTATTCTCCAACACTCTCCTTTTGAACTCATACATACCAGCTAAATGGAATCAAACCCTCAGTGCTCCGTGTTCAGCCTGAGTGCCTAGTTTTGGCACTCTGACTTGTCCATTTCCTCCATCTTGCAGGGCTGTTTATTAGAGGTACACATCTTATCCTCTGAACCATGCACAGATTCTTTGAGGGTACGGATTAAGTATCAGCCATCCCATAGTGCAAGGCTCATTGTCTTTGACATGGTAGGTGCTCAAGAAAATTGTTGAACGAATGAGCAAATAAATAAATAATGAACGAACGTGTCATAGGAAGTATCTTATGTTTATGCCCTATCAATGTCTGAATTAACCACCACATTAACGTCAGGTTCCATTGTCATCTTTAGTTATGAATTAAAGGCAAAATGAAATCCTTTTTTCTAGTTGATTACTTATGCTAGGCTTCTCCCTTATACAAAGCAGAGTTCTGCTGAGAATCTGGGCTTTATCTAAATGTTTAAAAATAGTCTCTTACCTTTTTATTTTAAACTTTCTATTTGACATAATTTTAGAATCGCATGCAGTTGTAAGAAATACAACAGACAGGCCAGGCGCAGTCAGAGGCCAAGGTGGGAGGATCGCTTGAGGCCAGGAGTTTGAAACCAGCCTGGGCAACAGTGAGACCCTGTCTCTACAAAAAAATTTGCTAGGTGCAGTGGCACACACCTGTGGTCCCAGTTACTCAGAAGACTGAGGCAGGAGGATCACTTGAGCCCAGGAGTTCAAGGTTGCAGTGAGTTATGATCACACCATCGCACTTCAGCCTGGACGACAGAGTGAGATCTGGTCTCTGAAAAATAAATGAATAAATAGTACGGAGAGATCTTGTGTACCCTTCACCCAGTTTCCCCCAACAATAACATAAGTTATAGTTCAGTATGACAACCAGGAAACTGACATTGTTACAAGATACAAACCACTGACCTTATTCAGATTTTACCAGTTTTACATGTACATGGGGGTCGGGGAGTGGAGTGGTATAAGTATTAATGACGTGGTTCCTTTTAAAGCCAAGAAACATCATGGTTTCAAAGAAGGATATCTCTTTAAAATAATGATCTCCCATTTAAGTCATTTCAAAAGCATTTTTTCATTTATGTGTTCTGTATTTGGAGTATCCAACTTACCTGCCTGCTCTCAAGGTCACAAAGTGTACTTACTGGCAAACATACTCTGCAAATAGCAGCAGCTGTGGTTGGTATTGGACCTCCATCTTCCTCCTCCCCTCCTCCACCTCTTTGAGTGTGCAGGTACACACACACACACACACACACACAGATTTTCTGCTGCTTGCCTTTTTTTATGCCTGAGTACCTTGCTGACAAGTGCTAATAACAAAATACCCAGAGAGAGTCCAGTTGAAGTTAGCATACATTAAACATTCTGAACTTGTCCTTTTGCTCATAGATTGTGCATAATTAATAATTAAACAGTTTCAGTTGTAATGGGTTGACCTTCTTGAACTGTTCATTATTCGCAAGGCAAAGGCATCACTCAAACTTTTTCCCATTGTCCTTCCCTGTTCTCTAGCATGCTGCATGCTTGCGTTCCAGTTGTTTAGCAAAAGGGGCTGACCAGGTAGTTACTGAAACCTCTGAAGCTTGGAGACTGTCCTCCTTGATGACCAGAATTGCTTACTGAAATGGTTTATGGCAGCTGTTTTTATATAACAGTTGCCTGCTCGTGTCCCTTTGGCAGGACTCTAAAGTTGATTTGGGATTAGAATCTCAGGTTAAGGCTTTTGGTTAAGGTTGTGTCCACTGTTTTGTTCCATACCTTCGTGCTTAGAAGTTCAACAGAAAAGTATCCCAAAATAAGCCCTTAAGATGAAGTATGGCACCCAAGGTCTTAAAGAGAGTGACTTTTATTAACAATTTAGGGTTGGTTTCAGCCAGTATTGAGAGTTATTAGTCAAACTGCTTCTTCGATTTGCATTTATATTTTTGGAATGTATTTCTCCATCTTGTCAGCACCCATATTTCACAGAAGACATTTTTGATAAGTAGCAGCAACTATTTTACTAGAGTGTCTGACCCCTGTGGGACAGTTCTCAGTCCCTGTCTCAGCTCACGGCGTCTGGATGCTTTCCCCTCCTGTGAGCTGCAGTGAAACTGGAGTGCAAATTTACTGTGCACTTCCCTCCGTCCTTCCCACAGATTTGAATTAGGGAACAAAATAGGCAGATTCTTGGAGGCCTTTCACATCCTGATCTAAACTAACTTCTAATTTTGTTTGCTTTAAAAAGAGAAAAGTGTGCTTTAAAATCCTTCCACACAGTGAACATCCTTAGGTATATTCATTTGCTTTCCTTTGGAGTGTTAACAGCCTGTGGTGGAGTTGGAGGCTCTCAGAGGCCTCCTTCACCCAGTGCTTACATGTAGCATTCTGGCTACCCCCCTTCTAGTCAGTCTTCTGCATCTCAGAAAATTCTCCCTTGAGGTTTGCAAAAGACATGGATTTTAAAATGAAAATAAATATCTGGCATTATGCATGTGAGATTAGAATTTCCCCCCACATCTTTGATGAGTGATTCTTTCCAGGCACCGCTGAGATGAGAATCCACTCTCTGTGGTTCTGCAAAGTCGACTTGGGCTGGCATGTTCAGAAGTGAAATAAATTATTCATGGGTACCACCCAGTGTTCCTTAGTTTTATAATATGAGGAACTTAACAGGCTACAATATCAGGTCTTAAATAAAATTAACTACCCATGCAAGATGTCACATTTCCTCGTTTTCTCATCCGTGCTAAAATGACATCTTCATCAAGTTGCCTAGTCTATAATTCATTAATTTACTCTTGGTATCATACTTTGAAATGAAGCCCACATTAGCATCATGTTTTATAACAGATCTTTGTAGAAAGCCGGTCTAGAATTTTAACCATCCTGGTAAACATTCAGCCACATTAAGATAGCAGGCTTTTGTTTTCCGGAATATTGCATTTTAAAGCAACTACTACTCAGACGCTTTCAGTACTATTCCCTCCAAAAAAAAAAAAAATCCATAAAGGAATGACTTAGAGAAGCTTCCTCACTGATCAGAGTACATAATTTTTGCACCTCAGACTTTGAACTATCTTTTTACTAATGGTTTTTGAGACAGTAAAATGTCATTTCTTGAACTGGGACTTGTAGAATCTTGCCAGCTTGGTGACATATATGGCTTTCCTAAATCAAGCTGCGGCTGAAATTGATATCATGTTTTATTTTTGCTCTTCAAACCTATGGGACTTCTGTGACCATTTTATAGTACCTTTATTGAGGACTTGTCATGTTATTTTGTGTCTTGTTTCTTTTGAGTGGACTGTTTCGTCAGCCCCCGCCCCCGCCCCATTTTTCACGTCCTCTCTATGTAATGCCTCCATGTAATCCTTTGAACTTGGCAAGATTTTATTTCACTCCCATTTTTCCTTTGTTTTCCTTTCCTCTTGGAAGTCTTTCTCTACCGATGAGAATCTTAAGTTTAGAATTATTAATCTTTCCCTCCTGGGTGAATAGAGTAAATTCAAAGAAGACAGATATGCAAAAACCAAGAAACATTTTGTTCATATTCCTTTCCTTTTAACCTCTGTGGGATTTTTTTTTTCCACTCCTTTGACCCTCTTAGTTTCTTTTGATTTAATTGTGTTTTCCAGCAGTTTCCAATTGTTTCAACTGGAAACAAAGCCTTAATAAGAGTTCTAGTTAATTTTCTGTCTTGTAATTACCGATCTCATTTTTCTGATAATTGGCCACAGCAATTATATGTATATTTACTAATCACATAGGAGGCTGTGCAATTGTATCTATCTGCCACCATTGATAATGACACGCATATTGCAGAGGTGCTTTTATCATCTTCTTTTTTCCACTACATCAAAGCTATTTCCTCTCGTTCTCAATAATGAATACATGCATGCATTTGACACAGTTGTGTGCTAGAGAAATTGTTTGGCTCCCACCAAATGCTGCATGCTCTGAGTTTCTTGCCTGCAGCGCTGGAAGGTTGTATGTAATGATATATTGCTCATCCAAATGGCCAAAGCACTCCAAAGCACAGTGAGATTAAAATAAGTCATTCCTTTGTTAATTTAAATAGGTGCATGTATCATACTTTGCAGGGCACTTTGTGTAGGGATGTCAGGGAGGAAAAAAGCCGCCGAAAGGTATTTTTAATAGCAAATGAGAATAGATGAGAATGGAGTCATTTGCAGCTGCCTACTTTATGTGGCTCTCTTGTTCCAACTGTAGGTCTAATGAGATGACTGTTAAAGTACTCTGCAGTGTAATTTCATTACATCCTGAGCTGTTACACTATAAACACAGTGGCGTTCTGTCATTCTTGGAAAAACTCCTAAATTCTTAAAGCCTTCCTTTGCAAACGGTAATGGGGTTTGCTCCCTGTGTTATGTGGTGGCAGTTGCTCATTGCTGTGTAGTTTTCTGCTCTTTTGAGTGACTCCCACCTCCACCCCAGTTTTGTTTGGTAGTTGAGTTGGGAGTTTGTCATTGTATCCTTAATTTACTGGCTTTCTCATATGAGGAGTTTGCCTAAACTGGCAAATAAGCTGAAATTCCTTTTCCGGAAACAACTTCCCCTATAAAAAGCCTTTCTATTAATATTAAAGTAAAAAAAAAAAGAAAAATCTGACCCAAATGGTTCCATTAGGGGCAAGTAGTTAAGAGCAGTTGAATATACAAGTAAATGTAAATAAAAAAGAAAGTGTAAATAAATAGCAAATCCAGTAAAAGAAACAAAGGTCAACACAAGAATAATTTCACAGCTCTTTGTTAATTACAAGACCATTTGTGTGTTACTTAAATAATCATTAATTTCTCATTTACACTTTCCCTACCTTCTTTCCTACCCTGTGGCTATCATTGTCCTTTTTTCACCTCCCCTCCCTCTCTGCTCTCATGTTTCTCACCATTGTGAAATGTGTGTGGCTTTAAATTTGGCATTTTTACCTAAATGTGTGGAAGAGGTAGAGACAGTGTTTTTAATTGGATGAGGCCTTATTTTCATTATATTCATCTTTATACTGCTTTGTGGGGGTGGGATGAGGGTAGAATATAAAGAAAGAGAAGGAACTGTTGAGACTTTCGGTGACTTGTTTTTCCTCCATCCCAGGATTCGCCCGTCCTTCCGGTTGGAGAGTTCTCCGAGCCATTTGTACATTTCATCACTCAGTGGTGAGCCCGTTTGCAAACATGCCATGCCCTCAATGTAAATGACACATGCCATTAACTCTGCGGCTCCGTGAGACCTTATGGCTCTCCCTGCTTCCTTTTGGAGACAGGAGGGACTTCAGGGCCTTGGGCAGATGGGGCAGCAAAGCTGAAGAAATTGTTTAAATTATGTAAACGTTATTTACACAAAGGGTCATAAACGCACTTCAGAGGCTTTTTCTTGTTTTAATAAACTGCTGAGAGTCAGGCTACTTCTTTGAGCACAGATACTGTTGCCATCCTTTTTTTTTTTTTTTCTTTGAGAAATACCCAATTTTATAGTCCCTATTGAGTAGACATATGAAGCTTATTTTTATTAATGTAACCTCAAGTTACCCATAAAACTGTCTGTCACTTAGTGGAAGCAGCATAGTTTATTAATTCATTAGATCTTCAGTAAATAACTTTTATCTTTGGTTATATTTTAAACACAATGCTGGGGTCCCATTTCGGTGAATTTTGATGTTTGAAAGACTATGAAAACATAGTCCCATTAGGCCCACTTTAACCCTTAAAAAATTGAGAGGAACCACTGGGGCTCTCAGAGTCTCTAGGCAACTCCTAATCATTTTATACCTAAGGAAACAAGCATTTTTCTGCCAAGGTTCTTTTCCATCCTTCTGCCTTTTTCCTCCCAGCAGAACGCATCTTTCTTTTATTACCCGTTTCACCACCATCCCCCACATCCCCCGTCCTGCAGGACTCATGTGGCCTTGGGAGGCCCACTTGCTCCCCTGCCCTCTCCATCACCCCAGCATGGAGAATTACCCAGGAGAGAGGAGGAAATTGGGAGCATAGGAATGACTGTCCTCAAAGCAGGCGACAGACCAAGCAGAGCTCCTTCCTAACTGCTTTGCCCCTCTTTCCCTCCTTCAGAGTCCTCATTTCTTCACCCCTTCAGAGTCATGTCCCCTACTGGTGGAAATGAATGGGCAGATCCTGCCCAAAGAAACCCTTCGTTCCTGTGGTGCAGCGCAGTGGTGCAGTCAGGAGTTCTTGCTAAACCAAGATGGTTGAACGCTGTTCCCTCCCCTCCCCCATGATCCGTCTGATGATTACACTGAAGTGAGACCAAGAAATATTCCTTAATATAAATGTCAAGCTTTATCACCTTTTTGACTAAGTGTGATGTGTTACCTCTTAATAAAAAATGTCTCAGTTTATATTCCATAGAACAAATATGTGGGGAAGAAATTTTTCCCCTGATTTTTAAAATTTTATTAATACTTTCTTTTATTTAAAATCCTTATATAATATTCTGTAGCTCTTAAAAACTATTTTTACTCTGAAAACATCATATTTCCAAAGTATGCCGCATTGGAAGAAAGCATACATACTGATTTAACACTGGAATCCTGACCTGTTTTGAAGCTCATTAATGGTGTTAGAACAATTATCCAGAAATATATATTAATCGCTCTTCATTTCCTTTACACGGAATTCCTAAAAACACTCAGAAGCATATCATGGTAATGCCTCATTTTTAAGTGCAAAAATTGTAAAACAAACCGTGTGATTCCTGTGCTGCCTGGAGCGGCTGGTTTTTGAGCATCACCCACTCCGGAGCTGTTGGATTTGTGACTGGATCACAGCACTTATCTTGCTGTGTGGTCTAAAACCAACCTAGGGGTGGGGCTGGTCTGGACAGCAGGGAGAAAAGTGGATAGGGATCTACCTCCCTCTTGTCCAAAAAATTAATCAGCTGTTATTTAAAAGTTTTATGGAGACAGAGGGAGGGATAACCTGTGTTGAAATTTCCGCAGATGTCAAGCCGAAACAGAAATGATAGTGGGTAATAGCCTTGTTTTCCCAAGAGATACAGCTACTTTGGAATGTCAGATTAGGACTGTTACCAACTCCACTGGCGAGACAGCTTGAATTACTCGCTAATGGATGCAGTATTTGAGAGGTGCATATGGTTATTTATAGGGAAGGCAAATGTCCTCGATGTCATTAATGGTTCATAACTATGGTTCTTGTTTACCAAATGATCATTAAATCTCTCTATTTAAAAAAAGAAAAAAAGTACTGTCAGCAAATGCAGAGATTATATGAGGGGTATTCTTCTTGCTTGTTAGAGGATGCCTTATATAAAGAATAAGCATCTGCGTGATTTTCTAAGTGATAGAAGCAGCAGTCTCTTTTCATGACTTCATCCCACAGACACTCTTGAGTAGGCAGCTACCCACAGTCACCTCAGTCCCATGTGTGAGTGCTTCATCACATAGCTAAGTACATGCTACAGCTGCTAATTATACCTATTGCATGGAAGATAAGAAATATTTAGCATGAGGAATGTGATTCTTTAAGCAGCTTAAACAAATTTAGCTATCCTACAGCTGTTTAATGAATTATCAACTTGCATTGTAGCCAAAATAAATGCAAGTTGAGATAATGTGCTATAACTCATTTATAATTTTGTAGCGTTATCTAGATTCATGACCTCTTTTACATACTACTTGTAAGAGTAAGAGTGAAGGAATGAGATGTATTCTCATTTGACTTGACAGTCATGTTTCTTTTCTTACTGTCTTATCCCAATTACTGAAAAAGAAGTATATTATTCCCTAAATTTAACTTAGAAATAAATTGATAAGAGTCAGAAAGAGAATATTGCTGCTTTTTTTCACATTCGTTTCAAAAGCAAAATTAGAAGAAATTTCAATTCATTCTTCATCTGTATTACACAAGTAAAAAGGTTTTTAAAACGTAATTTTTAAAAAAACTTCGTATTTCTGATTCATAAGGTCCCCAGAAATCTGATTAAGTAGGCCAAAATAAAAGAAAGGGAATATATGCTAATACTTTGGCCAAGAATTGAACATGATGAATTTTGAAAACATTCAAATTCCAAGAGAAATAGTCAATGGTGGGAATTATAGCACAAATTTACAAGTGATATAGATAATATGAGGTTTTTTTTTTTCCTTACCACAGCATGCGAAAACAGCCAAAAGAAAGGCCAGCACCTGAGGAATTGATGGTAAGTAAATTTTTTTAGTTACATTGGAATTCTTCAGTTATATATTATGTTTAACATGTTTTTAAAAAGATAGGAATGACATTTAAAAGAGCCACGGGCACTGGAAAGGCAACATTACTTATTTTATTTGGGTAGGTGTTTTTGAAGGTCATACCCTCAGATGGTAGTTTTCACTTCTTAAAAACCCACCACTTTTTTGAAATTTAATGCGGAACTCTTTTCATCAGCCTCACTCAAGCGTTACAAACTTAATGCAGGTTACTCTTTCTCCTTATTTGCTGTTACAGCCTTTCAGAATTCAGAGGATTTGTAACAGAGAAGATAGCGCATACAGTTTTTAGTGCAGTCCTACAGGAAATGTCTGAATGTGGCATGGACTCCTCTTAGATTCACATAAAATGAAATTAAAGTGGCTGCAAAAGATCAAGTTAATGTGAATCTTTGGTCTCTCCTCAGAAAGAGACAACTACAAGGCTGCTGGTGCTGTGTTCTCAGCTCCAAGGCAGCTTTCTTTGATTGCAAATGACAGTTTTTAGTCAAGCAGAGAGAGGAACAGAGATGCTCCCTAACAATTCCCAAATGGTCATTTATTTAGTGCAGATTGTTGATTTGACAATGCACAAGCTGTTAGAATAATGTTAGGATCGAACATTAGTAAGTAATAATTATAGTCAACTCTTTCTAATGTTTTGCATACCATTCCCTGTCTTTAGATTACTGCAGTCAAAACAAATTCCTACCAATTTTCTTTCACCTCTTTAAATAACATACATTTTACAGGTATCAGTTCAGAGGTTTTCATCCATTGTATTTGAACCCATTAAACACTTTAAGCACCCAAACTTCTACATAATACAGATTTCATCCCCAAATATAAAATAACAGTATGTTTCCTTTTTGCATCATGAATGCTTTTCAGGAAGGTACTTTTCTCCTTCGTGTTTCCCTGGAGCAAAATCTCAGTTTTCTGGATAGTTTCAAGTTAAAGTTCACCCCTAAAACCTCTGCAATTTATAACTGTATAGGTTTCATGTTTAGAATAAACTGGTCTTTTTTTTTTTTTTTTTTTTTTTGGTCTCTTTGATGGTTGGGAAATTCTTGCAGTTAGTCACATTTGAGAAAACTTGGAACAGGTTCTAGAGATGGAGACCCATTTACCTTGTGCATTATTATGCTATGGCTGGATAGCTCAGCTATTAAAACAAAGGAATAGGGTTTCATAAAACAGATATTTATTTGTAAATGCATGTTTCAATGCTGCAATGAGTTGGCCACTTATAAATAAAACATCTGCAGATTGTACATACACCCATAAATGTATATGGATGTGTGTGTTGGTAAGGAATACCACTCCAGGGTGGCAAGTCATAAAGACAAGGCTAAAGGGTGAGTACTTTCAATGCTTTAGAAGCAAGTAGATGTGAATGTCTGTGTGTGTGTGTGTGTGTGTGTGTGTGTGTGTGAGAGAGAGAGAAAGAGAAAGGGATATGTATTTCGATATATCTCTTCACAACTCTACACCCTGGCGTGTGCTGTCCCATGTTTTTAATTAATAAATATCAATAAATCAATAAAATACAATGAAAAATGTAGTCACAGGAAGCACCATCCTATACTTAATTTAACATTATTTCTAGTACTGCTCACTGTTTGATTTTAAATGAGTTTATTCCCGGAGGTATAGCGCTAGTGAGGCACCACTGATTTGGCAAGGGCTCAGTGAGGAGGCAGGAAACAATAGAATGTGTGTGAAGCCACTGTGGTCAGGGGATTGAGCTCTGCCTGCCTTTGGCCAAAAGGTTGGGCCCAGTAGGGGATGGGAAAGAAAGTGGGTTTTCCCTTGTCTTAAGGAACCTGAGTCACATCCTAGGGACCCAATCTTAAGGAACCATACTCTTTATTCCTTCCAGCATATTAATGGCTTTAATTTTTCCTTTTCCCTCTCCGCCTACAACCTATTTGATGGTGCTCCCATCTGGAAGGCGAGAGCCTCCTCTGGAATGCATGAACCGTAGAGCCCATTTGTCACTGTGGATGGGGGCCTATGCCCTTCATGAAAAGAACAGTTTATCTCCCAAGCTCAGTAACTCCAGCCAGCAGGGTACCAACGTGGGCTGCATAGCTTGGGCTGCACAGCTTGGGCCGCATCAGATGTGAGGCCTGCAGGATTGTCAAGGTTTCCCTGTGGGCCCGCATTTTCCAAATCAAAGGAAGAAAATCAGAAGTGGAGTCAGATGGAAATACTGAAAGTTACAGATTCACCATTTGGGAAATCTTCCATGAACTCCGTGTGTGACCTTCACCAGTGAACACAGCAAGTCCCAGCCTGAGTAAATCAGAATGCAGAATAAGTGGGCCAGATCACCCTTACTCCTGGGCCTTGGCCATGCACATAGTGGGCACTCAAGTGGTTTTTGTCTTTTTATTCTGTAAGGTCACTGTGTATACCAGAATACCCAATATCAAACCTTAAAATCATCACTGGCAGTTTTTGACCATGTGAGTCTTTTTTTTTTTTTTCTTGAGACAGAGTCTCACTCTCTTGCCTAGGCTAGAGTGCCGTGGTGTCAGCCTACCTCACAGCAACCTCAAACTCCTGGGCTCAAGCGATCCTCCTGCCTCAGCCTCCCAGGTAGCTGGGACTACAGGCATGCACCACCGTGCCCGGCTAATTTTTTCTATTTTTAGTTGTCTGGCTAATTTCTTTCTATTTTTCAGTAGAGACAGGGTCTTGCTCTTGCTCAGGCTGGTTTCGAACTCCTGAGCTCAAGCAATCCACCCATCTTGGCCTCCCAGAGTGCTAGGATTACAGGCGTGAGCCACCGCGCCCAGCCAGACTGTGTCAGTCTTAAAGATGAAATATAAAACTCAAGGTTAGACTCTTGAGACCATTAAAATCCCAGTGTTGGAACTCATTTAGTTATTTAGCTATTTTATTCCCTCTAGTTTGTGGCTGTTGTTAAAATGGTTGTCAGTTTTTGTATCTTAAGCAGAAGTATTTCAAAGTAGGACCAAGAAATTCCTTTAATGCTTACATTTTGGAGAGGCCGGGGTCCGTATGAGCTGCTCCAGTTTTCTGGCACGTAGCCATTATGCTATGTAGAAAATTCATTCAAAAGTTTATCATCAGCATCCACTTCATCTTAAGAGATCTCAGAACCAAGTAAACAATTGAATTCAGCAGATAGTTATAGACCACTGTGTGCAAAGTCCTGTGCTAGACTCAGTAGAAAACTAAGTAGAAGAGTAATGTATATATAGTCTTGCAGGGCATATGGCAAGTATACAAATAACTAGAGTGAAGTAACTATCGTAAAAAGAACTGCAGAGTTCTGTGGAGATCCCTTCGACATTGACTTGGTGGAGTTCAAATTAAGAAACGTATTCACCACCAGCTGGGCAGTCTCTTAACCGGCTTCTGTAGAAGGAATCTAGTGTCCAGTTCTGAAAAGTTTGACTCTACATAGAAGCAGCACATCCACCCACATGGGTCTTTTTTCTTGAGTGAATTCTCTAGTGGATTCCCATTCAAGTATAGGGAAGTCCCTCATCCTTGGGGGAGGTGTGACCCTTCTTCAATTCTTTAAGAGCCTGTTGCATAAATCAGGAGTCAGCTTTAAACCCAACAGAAATAAGCTAGCCATGCAAATAGCCAAGAACGTTCTGCATGCTGACACAACCAGACAGATAGAAACACCTTTACCTGTTCCTGTGATAATGATTGATTCTGGTTTGTTTGTTTTTTAAAAGAGTCTCACTCTGTCTCCTAGGCTGAAGTATAGTGATGCTATCATAGCTCACTGCATCCTCAAACTCCTGGGCTCATGTGATCCTCCTGCCTCGGCCTCCCAGAGTGCTGGGATTATAGGCATGAGCCACCACACCCGGCCAATGATTCCATCATTAAAGAACCCGCTTTTAAATCAGGCTGATGCAAATCATAGGAGTGACCTATGGCAGTGCTGCCCTAGGTCTGGGACCTAGGATCAACAAACTTAGGAAAAACTTTTCAGACAGTAGAGTCTCTGAGGAGGTGGCAGACAGAATGGGCATCATGCTTCACACAGCCATGCAAGGATGCCATGGCTGATGTGGGAAAAAGCCAGCTTGTGCCAGTCACAAAGGATTGGCAGTCCTCTGCAGCAAGAGGGGAGAGGAAGATAATGCAAAGATGGTAGAGAAGTTTCCCCAAAATGTCAGTAATCAAATTGAGGGAAGCAAAAAAATAAAATTCAGACCCTTAAACTCAGGGACAAAGACAACCTAAGATGGGAGCATTGAGATAGGGGTTCAAGTCTGATTTTTCTATTCAGTTTGTGTATGTAAATATTTTTAAGTAAAAGGGATACAATGAGAAACATCACTGTATAGAGCATTTGCTTCTGTAAGAAAGAATTCCTTCTGAGGAGTTAACTTCCCTTCAAGGTTCTTTGGGTAGCATAGGTCTGGCTGTGACTTAGCAGGGAGAGCCTCTGCCAAGTCCCTTCCCTTGTGCAGCCTCAGACTCTATTCCCTCTCCACTTCAGTATCTTCATCTGCGAAACCGAGGTGTGGACTACATCAGCAGCCCTTGACCAAGGGTCTGTGACTTCAGGAAGTCGGTTAGAGCCCTGAAATTACATCCAGGATCATGTGTGCTTGTGGAGATTTGCATTTTTTCCTGAAAAGAGGAATTCATGACTGTCACCAGTTTTTCAAAGGGGACCATGACCCTAAATGATTACTAAGCTCCCTCACTACCTTCCCATTCTGTTCCTTAGAGCTGTGTGGCCAAGACCAGACCAGCAGCTCAGGAAGAAAGGTTGGCGGTGGGAGGAGTTGGGGGTGCTTGCTTGGTAGGGAAAGGCCCTCCCTGTGGGGCTCTGCAGGGCTTCCCACCAGCTGTCAGGCAGCCCTTTAACCTCCCACCCCATCCTGAATGTGAGCCTTGACTCGAGCAGGGAGGGGTGTGGACCGTGGGCACCCTGACAGTTACAATTTGGGCTCAGAGTGCTGTAGATCCTTCTATGCATTTAGAGTATTTTCAGAAGCTTTCCATGTCTAAGCTCTATTTAATGGAATCTATGCATAGTAAGTAATCAGGTCAGAAGAAGCAGCATCCCGGTTTGAGATCAATCGCTGGCTAATACTTTATCTAGGCCACTTTATTATCTCATGCTGATCCGATTCCCATTCTCCTCCTCCTTTGTAGCATGCACTTTGGCTGTGGTAAAAGTACGTATCACATACATATTAAAAACATATACCCATTCTATCTGTATGTAAATGCGTGAGGCACAGCTGGATATTGCAGAGGAGTTTGATTTACTAATAGTTATTATCTGTTCTAGCTGTTCAGTGGCAGAGAGAATTTCAGAGAAACAAGCTGGCGCAGAAATTATCTTTATGCTATTACTATACTGCTTTAGTAATTGTTTAAAAACATGGGTTTCTCCTTAGGTTCTAATAATGCCTGTTATTTTGTGCATTTCCTTGTACATTCCAGAGCAGGGCGTCCTCATTTAGCATTTCCTTGAATTTGGTTTTCAATCCAGGCATCCAAAAAGAAACACAGTGTGCAGTTTGCAATTGAAATTTGACATTTTGCTTAGAAAACAAGTAAATAGTAGTACTGAAAATACAAGAAGCAGGTGTGGGTCGTATGGTGTCAGTTATAATCAGAATAATACTCTTGGATTTTTTTTTCTTCCTGAAATCCCAGCAGCTGCAAACTTGAAGGCATCTCATTTCTCAGTGAAGGCTTTGTGTATAAGAGGTGGTAATGTTTGGGGGCTAATAAACACCAAACTGCTCTAGAAAAATCTGTTTAAACATTTAATTACTTGCTAAGAGATGTTAACTTGTTTAACTCCTCTAAATTAAGTTGTCACTGGTAGCTTTTCTGCTTTTCAAAACCTGATTGTAGTTACATTTTCAGATTGTTTGGTTGGTAGTTCTCTCATTTAATCAAGGTGTATGGTAAACTGAGCATCTGCATGGTCCTTTAAAAATCGGAGTGACCACCACGTTAGATTTTCGTCTCTCTGGCACTCAAATTCCAGTGTGACTTCGGAGTTTACACCCAATGGCTTTCTTTGCCATTATTAGACCCAAACCTTCTGATCACTGTGAAAGACAAAATGTACTGGACAATTAAGATGATTTTATTCAGGCTGTTGCAATAGGAAGAATGTTTATTAATGAGGAACAGCTCAAAGAAAAGGGAAGGGGCCAAGGTTTGGTGGAGGCAGGTGGACAAGGAGTCATCAGGGTATCTTATGGAAAGATGGGAAAGGATCTTACCTCTGTGAGAGTGGGTGCTCCTTGGTGGTTAACAAAAGGGTGGGGGCACTTCTCACCTGTTGCTACCTTCTGGGAGCACAGGGCTCAGATGAAGTTCAACATCATTCTAAACGGGCCAGAGATGAGTTTCAGTTTATTTTGATTCAGAGCTTACATGTGCCCTAAGCAGAAATAGGAAGAAAGGCACATTTCCATAGCCCCCTTGGATTGTGCTCATGGATCACTGTGCTTGCAAATATCTAAACTTTTTAAAATACTAATGATGGTTGATAAGCAGTTGTGAACTTTAGCTATTGCCTCTGTTATATACAGCATGTTTTATTAATAAAATAAACCTTTAAGGCCAGACTCATAATGTGTCTGGCCTGCCATTCTTGTAGACACCATTTTGCTCTTGCTTATTCATTTGGAGGTAGCTCATTAGCTACCCCACCCAGAATTTGCAGGAAGAAATCCTGACTGGGGTTGTAACTTCAACTAAATACTTCCTTCATGCACAAAAATCATCACAGGAGCATGGGGGCCCCTCATAGGGTCGAGTTGACAACCATGTAATGGTTTTTTTTCAAGTTCTGAAGGCCATTAAAATCATCTGAGTCTGCTTATAAATAGGAATCCACTAGTAAAGAAGTTGATTTTAGCTTTTTAATTGCACATAATTACAACGGCAGAATCACTGGATGCTTGAGATCGCACTAAATCAGACAGCTTTAATTTGAATTTTTGATGACACATTAGCACTTCAGCAAGAACAGAGAGATTATAACCCCAGAAAACAGGCTTTGTTTTTCCATAGATGTGACTGCTTAATCTTTTCATGAGACTTTAGCAGATAAATACATGTGTGTGTATACATATATCTTTATGTATATGCATATAGCAATAGACATATAGATAAAATCTGTCATTCCTTGATCATGGTGATCTGACAGTTTTAATTTCCCAGTAAAGAATAACTTTTTCCTCTATCAGTCAAGTCAGATCTCTTAATATGGTGATGATTTGTCTGTTTAATATTGCAGTTGTTTGAACTCATGCCCGCAGTGCTGCTTTCGTGTTTTATTGGGCTGACTGTCATCTTCCCAGCTTCTCATTTCAAGGCACATTGAGACTGTGCAGCATTCACTGATTGCAGGAAGAGTTTGGTAATGCTGGCTGCGGTAAAGTGGGTCAGTCAGGCTGCTCTTGAGTGTCGTGCCACATTCACAGGGACTAAGGTGGGTCTTTGGTGTGTAATGTTACACATCAGTTCCTCATTTGACACTGCTCAGCTCACTGGAGGTTTCTGCTCTGTGGCAGTGTCCTCTGCCTAGAAGGCCCCCCTTCTCCTTGAAGGCCTTCGTCCTCCTCCCTGTGGCTTTTCCTCACTCTTCCCTTCGCAGTTCCTGCTCCCTTCTCTGAAGCCTTCCGGAAAATATTGTGTCCAACTTGGAGCAGTACCTAATTATATCTTAAAGCTACGAGTTGTTCCATGTAGTACAATGGTTCTTAACCCTGGCAGCTCATCAGAATTATCTGGGAGGTTTAAAAAAAGATAGAAAAAAATGCCTGGATCTCAACCCAGATCAAAGAATCTCTGGCATGTGGGTCAGGGAGCAGGTACTTTTTTTATTTTTTAAAGCTCTCTAGGTGATTACAAGGAGTGGCCAGAGGTGAAACTCATGAATTTAATGCCCTTTTTTCCAACTGGATTGTAAGTCCTTTGAAGGAGGATCATGATCTTATAATTCAGCGCCTAGTTTGGTCCTATTCTGCTGTCATTCAGGCAAAACACTATTGGTTGTGTATGCTATTCTCTCTGATCCAATTCAGTAAAACCATACTAGACACTGAACAGATAAAGACAAATAAGACATGTCTCTCGTTCTCCAGAAACTCATAAAGTAAAGCTGAAGAAACTGACCCAAGAAAAAGCAATCCCTGGACATTATGATATACAGTATAAATTAGGGTAAGACTGTACTAGAATACATGGTCTGATAAAATGTTTTTGTTTGACCACCTTGCTAGGAGAGGTCATCTGGGTAAGATAATTTGGTGCTAAAATAATGAAATTTCTAGGATGTTGCAGTGTTTGCAGGGATAATCCTCAAAGCGTTTAACAACCAGTACAGCATGGGCATAACCAATCAGAACAGGCACCAGGGTTCAGCCATCCCACCCTGGATGTGTGGGCAGAACCAGGAAGTGCTGAGCAGGGCTTGATCAGGAGCACCTGTGAGCTTCCACATGCATTCTGACCACTTGAGAATCACTTCTAACAGTTAATTCCACATAAAGAGGTCATTAAAGAGCAAAGACCTAGAGGACACCACCTGGCCAGCTCTATCTTTGGTTAGACTGATGACAGGGGCCCCCAGGTTTTTATCTGTCAGCTATCAGATGCATGCCACCCACTCCTCAGCTCTTGGGAGCAGCAGATTCAGTTGAAAAAGACCAGAGACATTCAGCCATTTGTGGGGGAAATGTAAAGGGATCCTAAAGCTAGTCCCTGGGATTTGGGAATTGCTGTTGAAGGTAGCAAAGTTGTTTTCCTGTGAGTACACACCAATAAATAGATGTAATTCTTATCAATTATTAATGAGTCTATCCAGGAATTTCAAGGGCTGCAAAGAATGTTAGAAGCCTCCTATTTACAATTGTAACCAGCTGGATTTGTTTTAATGGGTTGTTTGCTTTTTAATTTGTAGCAGTTTGAGAGAGACCTTTGGGGATCAAGAGTCTTGTGGTTTCAGGTACAAAGTTATTTGGGGGACCAAATCTGCCTTCAGATAATTGGAGGTTCACTTGGCCATTTAGAGACTGCAGAAAGGCATTGGAGACAGTTGGGCCCTCTGTCCTCTATTTAATTTTCAAGATTAGAATTAAACATTAGGCCTTGGTCTACCGAGAGACATTTGCCAGAGCATGGACTAGTTTCTTTCCAGTATCCTGGTTTACCGTTTCTCTGTTCTCTTAATATAAATGGTCACTGATTCTGAAGTAGGAGAATAGGTACGATTCGTTTATTTGTGCAAAGGTTCCCTTGACACAAATAAAAATGGAATTTTCAAATGTAACCCGATTAACTCTTAATTGTATACCAATAGCCTCTGTGTGTCTTAGCTCCCTCAGAAGGCTTTTGAATGGCCTGCATCTCTTTTTAAAGTTGGGGGGAGGGGGATTCAATTAATAGCAGGACTTTCTAATTGTGGGATTGGTGTGGAGTTGACAAAAATTTGTATAAATAGGGTACATTTTTCCACTTAAGAGGGCTGTGCTGAAACATTTTTAATTGGATTTTCATGGTGATTGACAGCATTTGATTATGACAGTAACTTTATTTGGCTGGACTGCTTTAGCCTCTTGTTCAGATTTTTCCATCAAAGCTCCTTTTTATCCTCTGAATCCCCAGTGGAGCAGCAGTCATTGTGGAAGAGCCTTTTAGCACCTTTGTTGTAGCCATCCCTGGTGATGATTGGGCCCAGCTGGTAGTAGATAAGAAAATGTTCCTTTCACAAAGAGGCTGTGTCTCCCGCCTCTGCGGTTTCAATAATTTTAAGAGTCCCCAAAACCTGTTGAGGATTAGAAGTAGCTTTAGATGTGAAATGAGTGTTAAGTATTAGTAATCGGGAGATTAGGGCCCCAGGGACAATGAGAGATAAACAACTGCAATTAAGGCAAATCTGCCGATGTAAACAAAATTTAGCAGAAACAGATGCCCTAACCATTTTGGGGGATTGATTTGAGGGCACCAAGGAATCGATTTTTGTCTTGTTTACACTTTCAAGCCCCTGTGATGTACTGGAAGGCTAAATATTTCATACAGCCTGATTTTAGTTAATTTTTTTTTCAGCGCCTCACAGTAGGCGCCTCTCTTCTCGCAGTGACCAGGCCTGAGTTTATTCAGCATTCACAGGGAGCAGCTAATTGTCTATGAAGGGCCCCCGTGTTTAAATGGGCTTGACAGGAATTTAAATTTTGTTTCAATCAACCCCTGTGCTCACAGCCTGCTCCAGTTTCTAATTTTTAAATTAAACATGATTTTTTTTTTTTTTTAAGCCACAGCCTTGCCTCTGGAATACTCTCACTGTAGCTCTCAGGAAGGCAAATCAGCAACCCTGGAATGCTGGTTTAGGCAGGGCCTGTGGCACCGGCTCTGCACTGGAAAGTTCTTTCTCCAAAGCAAGCCTTCCTCCCCCTGTCAGGGAGGTCAGCAGAGCTTTGGGGGCACATACTCCTTCTTACCTTCTGAAACGGCACCCTTTCCAGCTCTCCTGTGCAGACAGCGGTGCCGACTCGTCTGGAAAGTGGGTTAAGTACCAAAGAAAGGCTCGAGGATGCCTGGTAGGGGCTGGCTGAATTATAACCCACTGCACGTCTGGTACAGATTTGTATTTCAGAAGCCTTTTCTCCCGTTGTGAGATAGGGAGAGAGCATGATTTGGGCATCCAAAGGTGCATTTCAGTATGCACTTGCCATTTTTGATTCTTGAGCGTCTGCTCTGTGCAGAGCATCCTGCCTGATGCTGAGGAAGCTGCATGTCAGCCCTGAGTCCTGACCCCAGCCAGCTTACAGTCTAGCAAGGGAGATAAGGATAGAAACATCCAGGCTCACCTATCCCCCCTACCTTCGCCTGCCCTTTCACCTCAGGCCACTCCTGTACACGCCAGGATTCTGGCAGGCCCCTAATGTGTGAGGCATTCTCACACGGTTTCTCATAGCTCGTGCTATTTCCTCGACCAGGAATACCATTTCCTCACCTCCACACGGTGAACTCCTACTCAGCCTCTAAGACCCAATTGGCACAGGCTCTGTGAAGCGTTCCTAAGCCTGCTTCAGTTGGGTGGAGGACTTCTCTTGCATGTCATCCTTCCTCCTTGCAAGTACCTCTCTTAGTGTACTGCTCACACTTTCTGCAGTAACTTGTTTACATAAGAGATATAGTCCATAAGTGAGACCATGAATCCTAGAGTACAAGATCATATTTTACTTATCTTTGTATCCTTAGCATCTAGCCTGAGTAGAATGCTCAAATAAATGATCATCGAATTAAAATGATGTGAATTTAAAGGTAAAACGACTTCTGGGGAAGGAAAGATTTCTTCCAGCTAGGGGTGTCTGGGGAGGATTTGGGGATGGGGTGACAGGTAAGCTGGGCCTGGTGGGCCATTGGAGTATTTATATGAGCATATTACTTTTCTGCACAGAAAGGCAAAACAAAGCTTGCATCATAAGGAAAAAACCAGACCCTCTAATATCCACACTATCCAAAATTTGTACTCTAATTTATTTTCTCTGAACTAACTTGAAAGACATTGGAGTAAAAATTGTATGTAATTTGGGGCTGAAGATGAATTCAGAAAGGATTCTGTTCTTTAACCTTAAAAAGAAATAGATCTCTTATATAAAAATGATTCTATATGGTAACATTTTAAACCCTTGAATTAGAGAGTTCTTTCATGTAAGTTGTTTCATTTGACCTTCACATGATGAACACTGTAAGGATTATTCTTGTTCCCATTTTATAGATGCATAAACTGGGGCTCAGAGAGGTTAACTTATTTGCCTAGAGTCACATAGCCGGGAAAAACAGAGGACTTTTCTACTGCACTACATCAAAGCTGTATCTGTTGGTACATAATAAGCAGAGGAATGTTACTGTGGGTTTCGAGAATTTCAGCTGAGTCCAGCTATTTCTTGCAGTCAGAAAAATAAAACTAAATACAAATATAGTACCCTGCAAAGAAACTTGTAGGATTCTGGCAGTGTGCTTGTGAAGCCATTGCCCCTCTAGGATGCTGTGCTCAACTCACTCCTTATGGTCCCTTCCACCTTGGTGCCTCATCCCGCATCCGCAGGGCCACGGGTGAGGCAGAGAGCAGATGGCCGTGCACACTCGCCAACGGTCCCTAAGCGGCAGCAGCCTGGTGGAAGCCTGAACCTCGGTACAAACAAAACACAATAGGAAGAGAGAAAGTAATTACCAGCACTTTGCACCTGGTCTGTTAGTTGGTTATCAGAGAGGAAGCTGTGAGAATGTGTAAGTTATTATTGTTTTTTGGTTTTGGCAACGTGCAGCAAAAACTGAGGGCAGAGTGTGTCCTTCCAGTTGTCTGGCCACACACCTTTCCACCTTTCCAGTTCTATCATGATGGTTGTAGAAATGAGTGGGTTCCAAGAGACGTTGTTCCTTGGATTTGGGAGAAATTTCTTTTGACTCAGCAAACTTTACCGAGCCTATTCTGTATGCAGAGGTGCTATAGTTGAATGATACTCAAAGTATGGGCTGTGGACCAGTGGTAGTATCTGAACTGTGTCTTGAACACAGCAAGATATGAGTTTGTGCCAGAATATGAACCAAGCATGTCTCAAAGCATTCTGTTTAGTTCAGCTGACATTTTGTAGCAAAACTTTCTCCTGAAGGAAGCTTTGTGTTGGTTTACATTGTCGCATGGCTACTTACCTCGTTGCAAAGCAGTAGCCAGCAGTTCACAGGCCAACTACTTCAGTGGCACAGCTGTAAGGAAAACAGAGATCAGACACTAATCCTCCCTGCAGCAGCTGACAGTGTGGTGAGGATGCATGGCTTTTATGTAAGCATTGCATCCCCTGCAGCTTGCATGATACAAGGCACCACGTAGCTGTTGAGTAATCTCTGTTGAATAAATGGTCAAAAAACTCAGTGAAACAGAAGTCAAATTATGGTGAGTGCCATAAGAGACATGTGAACAAAGTAGTTGGGTCACACAGAACAGTAAGCCACATAGACATCAGGGTCCACCAGGAAGGGAGACGGATGGCAGGGAGGGGAAGACAGCCCAAAGATATCCACACCAACACAGGCGCTCAAGGAGTGGGAGCAGCAGGAGCCCAGGCTTGGAGCCATGACCTCACTCATTTCTGTAACCATGATGGTAGAACTGGAAAGGTGGAAAGGTTTGTGGCCCAACAACTGGCAGGACATACTCTGCCTTCTGTAAAAGGGAGGCTGAGGATGGGCTTTAGAAACTTGGAAATCAGTCTGTCGTGTGACCATGAGCCAAGAAGCAACATGGGAGACCAGAAGGGGATTGATTCGGGTATCAGAAAATATGGTTTCAAGTACAGACGCTACCTCTAGGAAACAAGGTAAGCAACAGCTATTTACTTAGCTCTTCTGAGCCCGAGTTGCTTCATCTATAAAATGGGGTAATGATAACAATTTCACAAGGGCTTTTTAGTAGTTTTTTAAAACTTACATAAGATGGAGTTTATGAAAATGTGTTCGTAAACTATGAAGTGCTAGACATATGTGTGGCACTAAATCATTCAGCTTTTTGGTGTCATGATTTTCTCATCTGTCTAATCTTCTGGGGTATCTCCAACCAGTCACTTGTTGGAAGACAGATGTGTTTAGTGGAACTTAATGTGACGTCTACAACAAAGTATACACATCCTGAATGTTTGCAGTTAGTGCCCACTGAATGGGTAGTTTATTTTCTCAGGGGTGGGTCTCTGTGGGTCATTCCTCCCCACTCATCGGAAGCCTTAACTGTCTGCCTTCTATTATTGATAAAATGTAATGAGCATGTCATTGGACAGAATTATTGCGAGACAGTTAACAAGTATTTGTTGTCCGACTCCTTGAGGTGCTGCGATGGGTTCAGAAAGAATACAAGAAACGTCCATGTCTTCAGGAGCAGACTAGACACGCCCATCAGCAACATTTGGAGAAGGCAGAACAAGTTGTGTGCTGCTAGCTTGGGTGGTATGGGAACTCAGGAAAGGGTGGCCGAGGGGCAGTGGCAGTCGGGGACAACTCGGTTCAGGCCTGGGTACAGGAAAATGGGTTCTCACAAAGCATGAAATTTAAGTGAGATGAAAGTATGTTACGTGCTTAACATAGTGTCTGGCATAAAGTAAGTGCTCAATAAATAGTAACCATTATCACCACCATCATCATCATCACTGCTATTAAGAAGGAAGGTATTCCAGGAAGAGAAAATGGCATAAACTATGATTAGAGGGAACAGCGGACAGTGAGGAACCCACCCTGGCCAAAGCAAAGAAGGCCCTTGGAAATGATGAGGGTAAAGTTAGTTGGGTAGGGCCAATGCAATCTGGAAGGGTTTCACACACCAAAGAGAAATGAGGCAGCTGGAAGCTGTTGTTGGTTCTTGAGCTGGGAGGTGGCTGGGCGAGGTTACACCATGACAGGCAGGTGAGCAAGCAAGGGGGACACACAAGGCTGATCTCTGCCTGCTCCAGGTGGGCCAGACCCTCTGCTGAAGCTGATTTGTGAATAGGAATGTCCTAACCCTCTGGCTCTTTCTGAAATTCCAGGAAAGTCTCTAGCCAAACGAACGGGAAGCTGAGTTCAGAGCCTCTAGCTCCTTGGCAGCATGTCACTTGTCTCTCTTTCTGCATCTTCTTTTCAGTGTCCTTTCTGTCACTATCAGGGAAAATCATTAGTATGCTAATCTAGCTAGCCGTCATTTTAACACTGACCTTTGCTAACCTGCCTTTGCAATTTCAGGAACTATGTTTGACTTCTCTAAAAGTAACCTTAAATTGTAGTCTTGTAAGAATTCCAGAGCTGTATCCTTCACTCCTTCTTCTAATGAGGTTATGACCAAATGCTCATTATAATTGCTTTAGACTCCTTTTAATTTTCAAGCTTATTAATCATAAGAAGAGTTATTTAAAATTGCATAAATTAATCTTAGATTAAAAGCCCATCAAAGCCTCGAAACAATTAAGAATAAGTAGGATTTCCCTGGGGCAGCAAGTTTTATTTTAATATTGCAGTCAGGTGGATATCAGAACCTTGAAGTATGGTAGTGATTAATGTATGCAAAATTTAAATGGGATTTTTTAAATGGCAAATCTAAATCACATATTGACCTAACTGTAGGCTTTAACTGCATTGTCTGTCATATATTTAAACTGTTTACTAATCAACATTTTAATTACAGCGTGTGCCGGCAGACCCTAGGACAAATAAAATCTAGCTTTTTAAAATGTTGCTGTAGAATCCATTACCCAAAAATAACAAGACTCTTTTATTGGGAAGAATGGAGGAAAGAGAAGGTGGAGAGTAAACTTTCTTGGCACAGCACAGGCCTAGGTGTAGGGACTACTCTGGATACTTCTCAGCCCCTACTCTGGCCTTGAGAGTCTGCTGGTCTGAGTCAGCTACCTTTCGTAGAACTACAGTTGGGTTTCCTTTGGAGTTGATTCATGTTTAATTAGGGAAATGCTTCCCTTTTTGTGCTTGATCCTGGTTGCCAAGCATTGTTTACTTAAAGCGTGTATAGCCCCGGGGTCCGTAGGCCCTCTCTTCTTTTATGATACAGAGTAAGATGTTTCCAGAAATTTTATTTGGCCAAAGTCAGAAGCCTCTTGTCTTGCCTTCTCCCCAACACCCCCCATCACTGCTGGAGTAGGCAGGTGGCCCAAGGCTATGTTAAGTTTGGGAAAAACTCTATTTTATGGATACTCTTTCATTATTGAAGGTCAATGGGTAAGAGGGTCCCCTTGAGCAAATTATTTCTCCCCTGGACACTTTAGTTCCCACTTTATGGAAAGGGGATAACAGTAACCAATGTAATGATTCTGTTTTGTGAAAATCCAAACTGGATGATGCACATAAGCCCTATAGCACAGTAGTTAGAGAATAACTTCCCCAAAAATGTTTATTCCTGCCCTCACAACCATTTATTTTCTAAAACTAGTTTTTTAATTTTTAATTTTATTATTATTATTATTATTATTTTAGATAGGATCTCATTCTGTTGCCCAGGCTAGAGTTCAGCGGCGTCATCATAGCTCACTGCAACTTCAAACTCCTCGGATCAAGTGATCCTCCTGCCTCAGCCTCTCAGGTAGCTGGGACTACAAGTGCACGCCACTACGTCCAGCTAATTTTTTTATTTTTTTGTAGAGACGGGGTCTCACTCTTGCTCACGCTGGTCTTGAACTCCTGACCTCAAGTGATCCTCCCTCCTTGGCCTCCAAGGGTGCTAGGATTACAGGCATGAACCACCTCACCTGGCCCTTCTAAAACTAGTTTTAAAATTATGATTAAAAATTCAGGTAGTACAGAAGGACATATAAGAAGAAGTTAGCTTCCTTCCAGCCTCCCTCCCATGTCCCCCAGCTCCACTCTCTAGAGATAAGCACTATCAGTAGTAGCTTATGTGTCCTTCTGAAATTTTTAATTCTTTTTATTCTGCACCTTTTTCCCTTAATATATTTTTGAGATACTCCCATATCATGTAAAGGTCTACCTCATTCTTTTTAGTGGCTGCCTGGTATTCCATTTTATGAATGTGCCATCTTTATTAGCAAGACCCTGCCATAGAACATTTTGACCATTTCCAGATTTTTGCTATTGAAACTGTGACTGTCTCTCTAAATATGCATCTTTGTATACTGGAGGTGAGAATGCCAGTTCTTCATCTCTTCGATGCTAAATTATCAGATTTTAATCTTGCCAGTCTAATTAATGGTAAGATGGTATCAAGTCGATGTTTTAATTTGCATTTCTTTTATTAAGTATGAGGAGGAATACTTTTTCCAAATGTTTATTGGCCTTATGCATTTTTTCACATCCTTTGCCTGTTTTTCTGTTGAATGTGTTTTTTCTTCCTTCAGCTTTTTAAGACTTGGTCTCTCCATCTAGGAAGTCAGGGAGGTGGACACAATCTCCAATATCCTTTCCTATCTCTGCAGTCTATGATCTAGGCCTGAGTGTCCTTTGGGCAGCTTTTATGCTACCAGAGGTGCTGTCTGCCCATGATCTTGTCAAGCGAGCATTGAGGCTGAATAGCCAATAGCTGGGGGTAAACTACAAGAGTCGTTTCCTTCTGCCTTTGTTTGGTTGTGTATCTTCCCTCCTCTCTTAAAAAAGCAGACTTGGAAATTGCAAGGCATAGCTGGATTGAACTTCCTTTAAAGCTGCCTACAGACATCAGGAATATTTATTTTTTCTATTTGTTTTAAGCCTGGGCAGACTGTATGGTTTTCTCAACACCGTCCTGATGGAGCCCTGACCAGCAAGCGTGCAATGCCCCTAGCCCTAATGTGCCATTAATGATAGGTTAATGTACAGTATAATGTTTTTGGGACTACGGGTTCATTACACTTCTGAGTGTGAGGTCTTTCCACAGAGCGCCCAAGGTCCCATTGCATTATATCATGCAATAAAAATACCCTTTTCATATCACACACTAATAAACTGTATTTGAAATGCTGTCTGAGGGCACTGCCGTCTTGTCTATAGGCTGTGCACGAGTGCAACAGTTGGGATTCCTTTTTTCTATTTTGTGTTTTAGTTACACGGAATTCTGAACCCAGAAGTCTGCTCGCTCTTGTTTTATATGGGGAGCAAGTTGGGTCTTTAGGCCTGAGGCTCAGGGGAGGGGGTACTCACTGAGTGGTGAGAGTCCTTAATACATGGAGAGCAGGACCCCTAAATCTCTACTGCTCATCCCCCGACCCTGTGTGCAGCTGCCAGGAAAGCCAGTCACATCAAAAAAACTGTGTTCTAATGTCGGTCATACTTAGCACTGAACATGTGTTAGGTATTATAGAAGCTTCCTTATGAAAAGGAGTATAAGTACTGCAAAATTTAGGCCATTAATAGTCATGACTATGGAACTGCCTTTGTGGTAGCCTCTGTACTAGGAATTTCACAGACGCAGTCTTCCTGTGAGGTTGGTGCTATTCTCCTTATTTTACAGAAGACAAGTTCACAGAGCTAGGGGGAATAAGCCATGTTGTAGAGAATGAAATCTGCAGGATACCTGGGAACCACAGGTAAATTACTACCTGCCTACCCAGAGAGAGCCCCTCCTGCCATGGACAATCCACCTACCAGAGATCCGAGCTGCAGCTGGGCTGGAGGGAGCATCCTCTTTTCAAATGCACACAGCCCTGATGCCCTGCTTAGTTATTCATACTTTTCTGTGAATTGGTTTAATGTCAACAGTTAGCTGACATGAGAGATGATTCTCAGCTTGGAACACTTTGGAAGAGGAGACCCTTCTGCATTGAACAGGAAAAGGAGCATCAGAGTTGAGGAGTGAGGCAAAGACTGGGGGCTCGAAGGGCTTTGAGTGACCCATTTCATATTTTCTCTAGGGCAGACCTGGCATCTGTGACTTTGTTATGCCTGGGATTATTTCTGCCAGTTACAAATGTGGGGAAAGAGTGACCTGTGAGGGCCAAGAACCTGGGTGCAGGCATCATTACTGCCTCAGAATGCAGTGTCCTTGTTTATAAAAGAAGTTAACATTTAATTTGTGATAGGGCTTTGGGGGATCATTTGAACTAATGTAAATGAAAACGCCTAATGAGCACCTGGCACAGGGTCAGTGTCACAACTGTCAGCTATCATGTTGCTGTTACTTCCGTATCATAATGAAAGGCACAGGCGTGGGAGCCAATGTCCAGTGCAAATCCCAGCTCCACCTTGGCCAAACCACTTAACTTCTCTGAACCCAGTTTTTGAGTACACAAACCGAAGGAAGTAACAGTAATACCGTCCAGCTACTTCATAGGGTTGTTGTGCACTCGAATAAGGTAATGGGCTTGAAAGCACTTTGTGGAATGAAAAACCTTACTCAAATGTTGGCATCCGTAAATATAGGTATTTCTCTCTCCAAATCAGCGTATTCAAAATGGGTTATCTTTGAATAAATATCCTTATAGCAAAGGCAATAAGGAGAGCTTTTAGGAAGATTCACTTATCTTTTCCCCTCACCACCAGGGAGTGTATATATCATGGCTGCAGTGTAGACTTATGATAGCGCATAGTATACAAAAGTCAGGGCAGTTCTAACCTCCCACCTCTGCATAATAAAGTACTAGGCAGAGCAGGGGCAGGGCCAGGTCTCTGCTCACCTGCACTGGTAGGAGGAGAGCCAGAACCTGTTCAACGTGGACAGTATTGCTTAGTACAGTGGTCGAAGGATGGGTTTGCAAAAGGAGGTTAAGATGGAAGAAACCGTGTTGAAGGCTTGAGACTGATATGGTGGAAAGAAAAAACCAGGAAGTTACTGAGACCCCTCTGTAAAAGACTGGACCTTCTGGGCTCTAAGCAAAGTTCCCGTGTTATGAAAAGAGTATTTAAATTTCAAGCATAATTAGTTTTTCTTTTAAGGGATATAGGGTTGGACTAAACCTTTTGTTTTTGGATATAGGGACTTTTAGACACTTGGGTAAACCTCTCAGGGGTTAAATCTATCTTTGGGGCTACCAGGACTTGAAAAATGTTACCTTGTATCAAGAAAACCAGAAGTGACAAGTTCATTTAAAAAGCCTGGTTTGTCATTGTTTATCTAATTTTCGGAGTTGACACAGAAAATTAAACCAGCTGACACTCACTCTCTGACCATCTCTCTGGCTCATTTCCCTGGTCCTTTCCTACCTGACCTTGCAACTACAAAATGCTCCAAACCCTAAAATATAAAACTTCCCACTGAGTTTCTGAGTTGCCCTGCAGTCCTTCCAAGATTATGTCATAGGATGTCATCCCTAATGTTATTAAAAAAACAAGATGAGACTATAAATCTGCTCTGTGAGGTATTTCTTTTTTTCCCTCTGCTTTGACCATAAATCTTAGAAGTAATCAAACTCTCTGCAGAGAAGCCAAGATAAACTTGGGCCTGAAGTGGCCCCATATGTCTTTACTGAATTCAGGGGTTCGTCAGGCTTGTCTGCCCCTGTGACATCACTTGGGGCTTCATGGAGAACTTTATATTAATAGAAAGGTGGCTAGGCAAAATGAGAGCTTCTGTTGCATTTGATATTAAAGATGCTCTAAAACTCATATGGCAGTTTTAAGAAGCAGTGCATCTTTAAATCAGCCTCATCAGTGAATTCATATAAGGAAATTATTCAGATAACTGAAGCTTATACTTTATAAAATCAAAACTTTTTTTAAAAAATTACAAGTAAGAGATCTTCTTAAATATAATACTTCCCTATCCTTTTAGAAGATTATATGCATTAGGATTTAGATTTTTTTAAAAATTTCTTTACAGCCAGGTGCAGTGGCACACCTCTAGTCCCAGATAGCCGGTAGGCTGAGGCAGGAGGATCACTTGAGGCCAGCATAGTAAGACCTTGTGTCTAAAAAAAAAATTCTTTATGTCATCATTATGGATATTGTTTATTTGCTGTGTGCTACTATCCCAGTGTCTCCTGGTATTAATGTGTAGGGCCACTTGTCTCCAGACCAGTTTTTTGTTTTTGTTTTTATTGTGTAGTTTTACTAATAGATATCACTACTTGCTGCTGTTCTTGTTCCCCCCTTAACAGCCTTCCCTCTTCCTTATTTATTTGGCTGTTTCTTTCATGCTTTCGATTGGGAAAGCTAAGCATGTTAGAAGTAAATCTAAACTAAAAGAAAATTGGCTTGAATGAAGGCTTAAGGGGGCCGGGCGCGGTGGCTCACACCTGTAATCCTAGCACTCTGGGAGGCCGAGGCAGGAGGATCGCTTGAGGTCAGGAGTTCGAGACCAGCCTGAGCAAGAGCGAGACCTCGTCTCTAAAAAATGGAAAAAATTAGCCTCGTGTGGGGGTGTTTGAGGTTGCTGTGAACTAGGCTGAGCCATGGCACTCTAGCCCGGGTGACAGAGTGAGACTCTGTCTCAAAAAAAAAAAAAAAAAAAAGGCTTGGGGACTAGCTAAAAGTAAAATGTTCAAGTTTTAGTTTAACTTCCAGATTCTTAGTCTAAGATAAGGGTGTCAAATTATAGTGGCTTTCAGATCGTAAAGTGCCTTTAGATTTGGAGACAGGCCATTTCACTAAATAGGAAATACGATACTTGATAATGTTTTATATAAATGTCCAAGTTTGAAACAATATGATCATTTTACTCTTGAATCAGTGACCGAGGTGAACTTCAAATTGTTCAGGTTTTTTAATTTTCAGAGGGTACCAAATAGCCATGAATGTGCCAAGGAAAGTCCTTAGGCTCTAAAAAGTAGGTTTAGATCCAGGGACACAGAAACCTGTCAATACATCCATACTGAATTTTACTGAATTAAAGTCCTGTTGGTAAACTGGAGCATAGCTACTGTTAGAAGCAAGCTTGTAACTGACTAATGCTGTCTTCCTTAACAGTGAAGTTAGACTTTGGTTTCATAAGGCTCTGCGGTGAGGCAGCCAGCTTCCTTGTAACCAGCTAAAGCGTGCCCCCTCAGTCGTTCGTCCTGCGCCTGACCAGCAGCACCGCCTCAGAGAGCGCCAGTCACGCCGGTCACCGCCACAGAAAACGCATTTCAGGCTTCCGTACACTTAATTTTCTTCAACATTACCTTGCAAACCACAGTAAATCAATAACAGAATAGTTAAGTACCATAGGTTCTTTGTGTTTTGTTTTAGAAAATATTGCTCAAGGCTAAGAGTAGGTTCTATTGATGATTTTTATTTGCTGCTGGGATGCAAAATGATCAGAATTTTCAAGTGGTTTGCTTCCTTTCTGCGCATTTCCTTTTTTTTAAAAAAAAAAAGGAGTCAGTTTCAAATGGAAAACATTGGTTACTAATAGCAGAAACTCTAGAGTAACTGGTAATTTTCAATTCCGTGTATAGCCTAGGTCTGATTGCTTTGGCCTTTGTTTTGCATGTTGCAAATTTTCCAAAGGGGCTGCCCTGGCCAGCTCCCTGGACCCCCCATTGAATGGAGTGAGGCTCAGATAACTGTGGAACATCATAGCTGAAAATAATAAAAAAGATAGTATTTCATTTAAGGTTACCTACCCAAAGTTTTGATGTCTAGTGTCTTTAGGAGTTTTTTTCTTCTATGTTTTTTGTTGATGTGACAGCATCAGAAATTTTCCACTTTACCTTCAGTCTTTGTGTGAATGGTTTGTTTCTCCCTGTTAAGAAACTAGAAAAGCTGTTACTAAAATGGATTTTGAGGGGGTAGCAGTCTTTACTTAATTGGATGCTTCTTGAAATAAGATGAGACAATGGATGCGAAATGCTTTGAAAAGTTAAGAGTGTGATACCAGAATTCAAAACTTTTGACCTGCCTGCTGGGGGCGGGGGTTGTCAGTGTTTGTTGGCACCTTGCCAGCCACCACCTTTATCACCCTTCCCACTTCCCTCCTCATCATCGCACACTCACTCACACACCCGCGCTCCCTGCTGTCTAGTCGTTGCTCTGCATTTTCAAACACGTCAGCTCTGTGGCATTCGTACGGTAGGCCTTATTTTAAAATTGTGAGTGGATTTATGGTCGTATGTCTTTTTTTCATTCTTGATGAAGTTTACTCCTGTCTTTACCAATTTTATCAAGTTTGTCTACTAATCTTTTCTAAAGAACTAGTATTGGCCAGGCGCAGTGGCTCATGCCTGTAATCCCAGCAGTTAGGGAGGCTGAGGCAGGAGGGTCACTTGAGCCCAGTAGTTTGAGGTTATAGTGAGCTATGAAATCACGCCACCGCACTCCAGCCTAAGTGACAGAGTGAGACTCCAAGTCTAAAATAAATTTTTAAAAACAAGTATTTTATTGAATTGATTATCTCTATAATAGTTTTCTGTTTAATTATTTTATGTTCTTTATAATTTGCTGTCTTATGTTTTCTTTGGATTTACTTTTTTTCTTTTTATAATTTATTGGACACTTAGCTCATAAATTTCTAATCTTTTTTCCCTAATATATGCCTATAAAGCTATAAATAGCCTGTTAAGTATTGCTTTAGCTGCATCCCACAAATATTTATATGTAGTGTTTCCATTGTTGTTCACTTCTACGTAATTTCCAATTTAATTAGAATTTCTTTTTTGACCCCAAATTATTTAGAAATATCTCTTTCATTTCCAAATATTGAGAGATGTTTTGTTATCTTGTGATTGTTGTCTAATTTTAATGTACATGGAAAACATGATCTGTATTAACATCAGATCTTTGTTATTTGTTATACTAAGGGGGTTACATGGTTGGAGTTTTTTTCAGTGTTCTCTCTTTGCTCGAAAGCAATGGATATTCTCTGATTGCTGAAGATAGTGTCCTATATGCATCCTTTAGATCAAGCTTGTTAATTGTGTTACTCAAATATTTTGTAGCCGTACTAATTTCCTACGTGCTTTATCTATCGGTTTCTAAGAGGTGCGTTAAAAGCTCCCGATGTTAATCTGGCTTTGTCTATTTCTCCTTGCAATTCTGTCATTTTTCGCTTTAGATGTTTTAAGGCGGTGATGTTAGTTGCCTATGTGAAAACATTATATCTTCATTTTAAAGTGTTTCTTTTATGTTTGTGTAATCACTCTATCTCTAGTATATTTTGCTTTAAATTTTATTTCTGGCTGATGTTAATATAAATGTACCATCTTCTTTTGGTTAGTATTTGTCTGTTTTGTGTTTGATTATCCCTTTAGTTCTGTGTTCTTTTGTTTTAAATGAATCTCTGCATTTTGTTGTTGATGTTTTTAATTTTACCTAAGACTCTTTTAATTGATTAGCTTAATCATTTATATTTATTGTTTATTAATATATTTGAATTTTTTCCCTACTACTCTATTTTGTACTTTGTCTCTACAGTAGTTTTTTGTTTTGGGGTTTGTTTTTGTTTTTTTTTTTAACTTCTTTTTTCTCCTTTCTCTACTCTATTGGAGTAAGGTTTTTTTCCCTTCCCTTTTAGCCTTTCCATTGGTTTGGAAATCATGTTCCATTTCTAGTCTTTGGTTGATTATCTCTAAACTAGCTCCAACTGCATATAATAAAAAACAAATAGCAGCTTCAACAAGACAAGAGGATATTTCCCACTTATATAAAAGGAGGCAGGAAGTAGGGTGCCCGGACTGATTTGGCAACTCCTTTTATCCTGTGCACCCAGGGACATTTTTTGCTCCAGCCAACAGCAAAGAGGAAGGAGAGTAGAAATGCTTGCCTCTTTTAAAGACAGAATTTCTAGGAACTGGCACACAGCACATCTGCTCACATGGCGTTGGCCAAAACCGGCCGAAAGGGAGGCTGGAGCGCTGTTGCTTTGCTGGGCGCCAGTGTTCCCTGCTAAAATCAGGATTCTTGTCACAAAAGATAAAGGGGGAATGGATATTGACAGGCAACTAGCAGTCTCTACCACAGCCCCTTGCCCCCAGACGGAAGGCCTTTTAGAGTTTCTGATCACTCCCTTCTTACGTGTCATCATGGTCCAAGATTTCATTGTCACCTTGTTTTTAGATCTTCAAAATTAGTAATTACTGCTGTCGTGGTTTGATGCAGTTAGTGCTCGTTTGGATTTATCCACGTTTACCAGTTAATTTGCTCCTCATTGCTATTGCATTCTCCTTCCTTCTAGGTTTCTTTTCCTTTCTGAAGTCCATTAAGAGTTCTGTCAGTAAAGGTCTGTGAGTGGTAAAACCATCTGAGTTTTTGTTCTAGGATTACCTTCGCTTTGCCCTAACTCTTGATTATTAGTGGAATTGGGTTTATAAAGCGTAAGTCGATCATTTCTCCCCAGGACCTTGGCGATACTCTGTTGTCCTCTGGCGTCTACTCTGGGTGGCAAGAATCCGCTGACTGCCTAATTGCTACCCTTTCTAGGCAATAAGTCTTTCTCTCTGTCCTTGGTATTATGCAGTTTCACTACAGTTTTTCCAGGCATAGATTTTATATTTATTTTACTTGGAAACAATTGTGATTTTTGAATCTGAGAATTGATGTCTTGTATCAGTTCTCAGAAATTTCAGCTGTTGTTTCTTTCAATATTGCTCCTCCCCCACTGTGTCTACTCTCTTCTCATTCTTTCCTCTGTGCCTTTGTTTTTCACATTTTAAAAAAGTTTCTCTTTCTCTACCGTGCTCTGGGTAATTTTCTCTGACCATTCTTCCAGCTTACTAAGTCTCTCCTCAGCCATACCCAGTACACTGTCTAACTCATCCACAGAGGGTTTCTTTTGTTTTTTTTTTTCTAGTGACTGTATGTTTTCTATAAGTTATATTTGATTCTTTTCCAAATCTCTTTTTTTGCGGGGGGCGGGGGACAGAGTCTCACTCTGTTGCCCGGGCTAGAGTGCTGTGGCATCAGCCTAGCTCACAGCAACCTCAAACTCCTGGACTCCAGCAATCCTACTGCCTCAGCCTCCCAAGTAGCTGGGACTATAGGCATGTGCCACCATGCCCGGCTAATTTTCTCTATATGTTTTTAGTTGTCGCTAATTTCTTTCTATTTTTAGTAGAGACGGGGTCTCGCTCTTGCTCAGGCTGGTCTCGAACTCCTGAGCTCAAACACTGTGCCCGCCTCGGCCTCCCAGAGTGCTAGGATTACAGGCGTGAGCCACCGTGCCTGGCCATCCATTCTCTTTTTTATAATATCTTGTTCCTTAGTGTTTTAATGTACATTTGTTTTTACATTTTCTTTGCAACTGGTTTTCTATTATCTCAGTTCTGAGAGCGCTGATCTTCCTGTGTGGTATGTCTCCTGACTCTTATCCACGGTGATTGTTTCCTCATGTGTTTTGGAATTTGTATTCCAAAACTCATATTGAGTGGTGCTTATTACTCTGGAAGTCTGTGGATTTCACATGTATTTCCCCTGAATGGTTTTGCATATGCTTCTAAAGTATCACTAGATCAAGATCAATGTTATATTAATTTATTAGCCTGGGATTCCTAAGCTACAGAGGTAGTATTAATACTTTGGACCCAAAAACTGCATACGGCTCAACTTTGTGTTTGTATTTCTTGGTCAACTTCCCTTCAGAGCCAGCTTCTGTCCCCCTCTACTGATGGGCAGACTTTCCTAGCTCACCCCTCGATAGCCCTGGCATCATTCAGGGGCTCAGTGTCAGTTCCCCAGATGGACCTCATCTCTCATTTCTGCTTAGGTCTTAACACTCCCAGGTCCTGTATTCCTGGGATGAATAGGTCCCCTTAGGGCCACAGACTTTCTGCTCACACATTTATAACTCTGGTTTTCAGTTTCCTTTTCCTTTTTAGCACTTGTGCGTTTCTGTTCTTTCTTATGAGTTCAGCTATGCTTTTTAAAAAATGTTCCATTTTATGTGGCATGGCTAGGGCTTGGTAGAAGGAGGGCTTTTAGGCTCTCAGTCTCTCATCTCATCTCGTCAGTCACTCACTGTCAGAATCCCTCAGTTCTGTTTTGTTCAGCAAACTTACCGAGCTCCCACTGTGTGTGAGAAATAGTGCCAGTTCTCCTGGTCTGCCACTCTTCCCCGTCTCCACGGTCACATGCCCACATGTGCACGCACCCCACGCACAGTCAGGGACAAGGAGCTCAAACACCAGAAGTCAAGACGTAAGAAAAAGAGGACAAGAGAGAATCCATCCTTCTGAGCATTGTGTCCTTAAACCTCCATCACCACACAGCTGTTACCCCACAGACAAACGTGGCACATCCAGACACCTGTAACTGGCCCCATATTCATGGCTGGGACGTGCTGCAGATTCTGACTCCTGGGCATCTGCCCAGCCCAACACTACCTGGAGGAGCCAGCCTGCTCCCTGCTGTACACCCCACCCGTCCTATATGAGGCCCCTTCCAGCAGCCACCACAGCCCCCCTTAAAAAGGCCAGCGGTGGCATTCTACCACTCTCATGGCTTGGCTCCCTTGGACGCACAAAATGAATGTCAGCGCCCTGAGCATTACCCGCTTCACCCTGGCCCACTGGAGTCGTCCTGTGCCCCTCCCTGTGCCACACCACTCTGGTCCTAAAGCTGCTCTGTAAGCACAGGTCCTAGAATAGCTCACAGACTTCCGGAAATATCTTGTTCTCATGATGGGTCATTTTCTGGCCAGTTACTCTGTGGAGGAACACATAGATCTGCTCAGATGAAAGATGGAGAGCTCCTCGACCCCCTTAGATGCCTATGTACCATCTAGGATGGCTAGAGGTAAGCTGTTTGCTGCCAGAAAATGGAATATTTGGGGGGAAACATCTATTTCTATAGCAGTTGTGAAGAATAAGCTCAGGAAGGTTGATTGAAATGACATGTCACAGCTGCACAACATTTCTGTGGTCTTAAAAGAAAATGAAGGGAACCCCTCACCCCCAGCCATGGAAAAGCTTTAGAAATCAGAGGCTAAGAAAGCACATTCTCAGAACAAATGCCTTGCGTGGGAAAGCTCTGCACTGTGGCGTTTGCCCAGGCGAGCTGGCTAGGCAGACAGGCAGACTCCACACTCACTGCACATGTGTAGGGCTTGTGCCCTCATCTCACTGCTGCGCTCACAAGTGTAGAACCTGCATCCTATGTGGAGGAATAAAACCCTCGTGCTGCCACGGTATGTCTATGAAGCACTGTCTGTGGGTTAGGCCATCTCACGTTTTCCTTACAATCCACTCCGGGAGGAAGAGAGAGCAGGTGATACTAGGTGAGGGCAAGGAGGCCATTAAACAGCTTCCCTGTGTTCAAAACCAGCTGAGATTCCGGACCATCTTCCAAGAAAAAGAAAAGGAAGAATAAAAAAAAAAAATTATTAATAAAAAAGGAAACGTAAAACTATAAAAAAAAAGGAAAAAAAAAAAAAAAACAAAACAGCTGAGAAATAAGACCCAGAAATGACAGAGGGAAAGTATCAGTTTCACTTCTGTGAAAGTCTGGATTGGAGAATGTACTTACCTGTATGTCCCCAGTGCCCTTGCTAAGAAGTTACCCGCCAAGTCCCAGTCAGAAGTGAACAGCAGGCCTCCCCCTCAGACCCAGAGCCTGCCTAGAAGCTGACCATGAGATGGCAGGCCAGCACACACCCTCCCTGTGGGCAGGGCACCCCCTGTGCCTGCCTGCTCAGTGCCACCTCTCGTTGGGCGGAAGGCTCCGGAGTGTTACAACAACATAGGTACTTCCATGTACAATGATGAAGCCTGGGGAATGGAGGCTCCCCACTTTAGTATCTCTTTTACAGGTGGGGCAGTTGTGACCTTCCATCCCTTCCCTACTAGCAGGATGGCCAGGAGAAGGTTTGCTGACTCTTAGCCCACGGCTCCTTGTGTTATCCCACAGAGACCAATGGGAGATGTCTACTGAGATGCCTCAACTTCTCCTTGTGGAGTCACTCATCAGGGCCCACTTCCAGCCACAACCCAGCCCTCCTTTCCCAACCACCCTGGTTGATTAGCCTGGCCACACCCAGCCTGGAAGGAAGAGTCGGCCCCTGGGTTGATCATGATTTGTTCTCTTATGTAATTAATGGTATCAGTGCTGCACACTGCCCTGACATTGGTCAGCAGTTTAGCAGACAGTGGGCATCTATGCATCCTTCCATAAATTAACTTCTCTAATCTGAAGTTTTCTCCTTGATAAATAGGGATTAGATTGGTAGTTTTAAAACTTTAACAGTAGAACACTTTTTATTATGTAAAATTAGTGTAGGGCTTCAATTTTTTTTTTTATTTTTTACTTTTTTTTTTATTTTTAGAGACAGGGTCTTGCTATGTTGCCCAGGCTGGTCTCAAACTCTTAAGCTCAAGTGTTCCTCCTGCTTCAGTCTCCCAAAGCGCTGGGGTTACAGGCATGACCATGCCTGGCCAGGTCTTCCACATTAATGTAGAAAAGAAGTATTTTTTTTTTTTTTTTAGCATGAGTGTGTTAGTATTCATTGTAGACAATTCTTTAGAAAGCCATCCATAAGACTTAAAGGATGCAAAACTCCAAGAGCTGGGGTCACAGAGGACAGTTACAATCTAATATCTACATCAGCATTCAGTTTATTTCTGTGTATTGTCTCAGTAGCACAGTGTCAAGGAAATCCTGACTCATCCACTTGCCTTCTCAATTTAGGCATCTGTTAACCAATGTAGATGCTCAAAGGAACAGCAGAAAAGTTTTATTTCAAAGTTTAGTCACAGTAGCTACCAACTCTTTATATGACTTGCTTATGGCAAAATATATTGGTCAGATGAGGTACTCAAAGCTTACAGGAACTGACACCATCAGAAACTCAGAACAGCCTTGACCCACACTGCACCTTGCTCAGATGTGCAAGATGGGGCTTGATGTACCTGGGCTTTGGTGGTACATCACACAGTTTTATACATACGTACAACCTGAGTGGGCATCACAACCCTGAGTTTGTTCAGATGACCAGCACACTGCAACAGCCCTCCTAGTTATAAGAAGTTGAATGTGATATGCTCAGATCTAACAAGTGGACTCCAAAGCTGCAAACAATAACAGAATGCAAGGCAACAGATCACCAGTATTCGTTTGAACACTTTGAGTTGGCCAGAGCTGAATGTATATGTCATCTTTTTAAAATATGTTTTTTTTAGAAATATAGTTAAAAACATTTCTTAATAGAATTTGAATGAAACATCTGTAGAGCTCCCCAAGACACCTCACACCCTATGGCTCCACTGGTCTCTGAGGTCCCATCCGATCCTAGCACACCTCCATTATTGCTGAGAGGGACCGAAGGGTTACCCCTGCCAAGAGGGCTGGAATCCTATAGGGAGATACATTCAAGCAAGGCTCACAGGTCCAGCAAGGAAAGGTAAAGTAATAGGTAGTGGGTTAGCATTCGGGGGTCCCTCCAGCCTCTCAAGTCACCTTTTACAGGCACCCCTAGTTACAGGGCTAACCCCGCTGGCTTTTTCGAACAGCTTGTTAGATTCTCTACTAGTTTGGGACTTGGCTAGGATATACATGAACCAGTGTCACTGGTTTACACAGGTTTTATGGGTCCTTGACATCCTCTCCCATGCAGCATCCTTGGTGGGAGAGGAGGTGCCAGGGGCTCGCCCTGAGGGAGGACAGTCCTGTGGGCCAGAGGTCTGGAGCAGCCTCGGCTTGCGGAGCCTTCTCTCTAGACATGCCCACCCCAACCTGCAGGGCTGCTCAGCCCGAGCATCAGGCTCCTGAGGAAGCAC
>RJWJ010011338.1:0-44610 GCA_004363605.1 Indri indri
TCTCCCATCTCCACTTCCTGCCCGTTTGCCGAGGCTCCCCTCGGGAGCGCGAGGGAACGGCATCCATCAGAGCTGCGGCTGGGCAGAGAAATGCCGCAGCACTCACGGCCCAGCCCCCCGGCTGCCCTCCCCAACCCCCCAGGACCCTGCCCCTTCCCTCTGCAGCCTGGTGGGACCCTGGCCCACGCCCACACCCGCCACCCTTCCTCCCTTCTCCCTGTGGGCCGGCGGCATCTCGTGCCAAAGCCTTGGGCTCTGGCCCTTCCCACTCACGTGCTGCTGAATCATTTGAAAAAAATGCATCCGATCCCGGGAGGATTTACTGAGAACAGTGCGGCTTTGTGGAGGGAAGTGCTGCGCTGCACCGTCTCCGCCAAGGCCAGGAGGAGCCAAGCTCAGCCCTGCACTCCCCCAGCCGGAGCAGGGGCACGGGCAGAGGGAGCTCGGAGAGGGACCCGCCCCGGGCTGAGAAGGGGCCACAGCTCGGAAGCCAGAGGGACAGATGACCCTGTCATGCTGTTGCTGGCGGGGCCGTGTGACGGTGGGTCACTGTTCCTCTCCAGGCTGGCTTGTTTTCAGGAAGAAACACACGAGGGCTCGGCCCGTGCTGCAGGCCCATCAGCACGGACCGTCGGGGTCCTGGCCTGTGCGTGGGCCCTAAGGCATGTGGCGTGTGGGCTGAACCCGGCTCGCGGAAATTCTCGGGAGACAGAAACAGTGGTGTGAAGGCTGGAGCCCAGGCCCACGCTTCCAGGCTCCGAGGTGGGGAGAACTGAGGCTGGGGACGGCCCGTGTCCCCACTCCTCCTTAGCGTAGCCTTGCAAACAAGCCCCTGAGCTGGTCACGGGGGTGGCATGCAGCCCCGTCTCCGGCCAAGGAACTTGGCCTGGGCTGTCACGGCAGCTGCCACCGAAGGCTACACATCAGCCCTCCGTCCCATTACAGAGGGCTGGGCAGAGGCCACATGCCAGCCACATCTTTTCCCAAGTCTTGACATAACCTCGTTGCACTGGAAAACAACTGCAGGTCACAGAGGGTCCCGTTCCCCCGTCATCTTACACGCTTGAGGTCCACGGCTGAGGTCCCGCCACACTGGGCTGGGCAGGGAAGGGAGAGACGTGAGAGGACTGATCCCAGGGCAGCTCCCAGGTGAGGTCCAGACCGCCCAGCCCGGCGGGGGGCTGGGGGGCCGCCGTCAAGGGGCAAACCCTGTTCCTGCTCCCCTTGTCCTGGCACCTCTCAGACAGCCTGGCCTGTCCCCACCCTGTGGACAGCTGACCTTGGCAGCATGCACTGCCGACGCTGCTGTTCCCCCTGCAAACCTCGTGGGCAAACAGCGTGACCCACCCACACCGGGGCAGCCACGAGGCCTTCCTGAGTCCCTGTGGTTTGGGGAGAAGGACCCACAGGGCAGGGATGCAAGGAAGGTTCTAGCAAATGCAGAGTGAGGCAAGGAACAGGGAAGCTGTCCTCCAAATGTGAGGGCATAAGCACAAAACCAGTGGAAAGCTCTAGAAGACGGTGTTCAGAGGAGAAGCTGCAGGGAGGCCCTAGAAGTGCTTTAGGAGGATGGAGGTAACAGGGCTACCATGCCGGGGTCCTCGCCGCCGCCTGGCTTGGCAGCGTCCTGTGGAAACCCTCCGGGAGCCCCTGGCCCTTCCAGGTGGCACCGTCCCCTGTCTTAAGAGTCAAACGGAGGCCAGGCACGGCGGCTTGCCCGGCTCGGGCTGGATCCAGGCTGGGCCCCCAGCCCGCCAGCATAGCGTATGTGGTGCCTGGTACTCCAGGGAGGATTTAGGGTCACAGGGCAGGCAGGAGCAGGGGCCAGGGAGTGTCCCCACCTCCGTGCACTTGCGTCAGGAATGAAGGTGGTGGAAAGACAGACACTCTAACCAGGGTAAGAGGGGCAGGAGGTAGACAGCCAGGGCTCGGGAGGAAGTGCAGAAACCGACACCTCGCCCAGGTCACTGAGCCATTGTCAGGGCTGTGGCCCAAACCCCTGCCGCAGAGTCTGTGCCGGCTCCTGGGGGAGGCTGCCGTGGGGGCTGCTGGGACCCCCAGGCCCTGGGGGTGGTGATGGAAAGTCACCTGTGATGTCTCCACGGGAATCACTGGAGGCCGTCCTCTTTGGTGGGGGGTACCCCCGAGGGCTGTTTTACTGCCCACACCACCAGCCTGGGCAGAGCAGCAGCCTCCCCCGCCCTTTGGCCTTTAGGGGCAGGTGGGAAGGGCAGGGCGTTTTGTCCTGCTGCCAGGGGACAGTGTAGGTGTGACCGTCCGGGCAGAGATGAGTCACCACTCCGTCTCGCTGCCCATCACCACACCTAGTTTTAGCTCGTGTGGCCAAGAACGGGCGACTCCTCACCTAGAACACGTGCCGCAAACACTACCTTTGAAAATGGAAACAAAAATAACCCCTCCGAGGAAGGCCGGTCCACTTGTTAGACCACAGCGTCCAGGGTACGGCAGGAAGACCTCGGTCACTCAATGTCTGGGTCTCGTGGTGGTCATGGCTTCACCCCAGTGACCCCACAACACCTCTCTGCCTTCTCGGACAGAGGCGACGCTGCGGTAACAGGCGGCCACCTTCCAGGTCTTTGTGTGACTCCAAGCGCAGAGTACGGCAAACAGCCGGGTACAGGTGGGTGCAGCCCCAGTGGGAACGTCGCTGGTGCAGGGGTGACAGCAGCCTCCCGATCCCTGCGTTTCCTTCTTCACCGTGCTGGGCTTAGACCAAATTGTTGAGTGGCTCTGCAACCCTAACCCGACATCCCAGGAGCAGGGGACAGAAAGAAACCAGGCTGTGGTCACCTTTACTCAACTTAAAGTGGAAAAGCCACAGACAGATGACGGACACGTGAGATGGTGGAAGGTTCCTCACTCAAGCTACTAATGGTTAAAGAACCAAAAAGCAAAAGCAAAATATCGTGTGAGATCCCACCAAACGTGCACAACACTTTCGGGTCCCATGAGCTGGGCGTTCTTGGAGACGTGCATACTGGGTCGGTGCCCGACACCTCCCTGCGTCTCCCCTTCTAGAACTTTCTTATTTATTACCCACGTCCGCCACCAGAATGTGAGTCTGGTGGTTCTTCGGCATGTTGTTTGTTCACTGTTTAT
Source organism: Indri indri (assembly GCA_004363605.1). Classification (NCBI taxonomy): domain Eukaryota; kingdom Metazoa; phylum Chordata; class Mammalia; order Primates; family Indriidae; genus Indri; species Indri indri. Next base: position 3,121 of record RJWJ010011338.1, read on the forward strand.
CACTAGTGACTGGGACTACATCTGACACTCAGTACTTGTGAGAAACAGAGCAGGTCAACCTCTCCTGGGGACAAAGGGGAAACTGAGAAGTAACGGACAGGATCCTCCCACACCCATGTCTGGCTGTGGCGTCCAGGACTTCCCAGAGCATGTTCTGACACCCAGCATTTGACCAGATGCATAGGGACACGGTCCTCTGTTCCGGAACAGGCACAGAAAAGCGCCGGTCCTGGAGACAGGCTCCGAAGGTCACACGGTATCATGTCGGAGTGAATATGAGCAAGTGACCCCCTCGTGTGAGAGGGGTGAGAGCCAGCAGCTACGCTGAGACCAAAAAATGCTTCCCAAAGATAACACATACCATCCTTTTCACAAAGTTCAAACGCTACGATGCTCAGCGCACGTACACGTGGTGAGACAGGCACCCCCCACGTCCAGCAGGTATACACCTGAGGGGGAGGCAGGGGTATGCAAGGGAAGCAGCACAGAGGAAGAGGAGGGTTTCCAGCCAGTATTCCGGACCCAGGGTTTGGCTGCTGGGCTCACGGTTGTTTATTACATTGCCTGCAAAATATGCATAAGAAAGGCCATTCGTGGACCAACGATTCCAAAACATCTGGCCATAGAGGGTTGATCCACATCAATGTATCTGGGTCCTCAGAGGGAGGGGAGGGAGGCTTTGAACTGTCCTAGCCCAGGGGTCAGCCAACTGTGGCCCGAGGGCCAGATCCAGCCCATCCACCTAATTTTGTAAATAAGGTCTAACTGGAACTTGGCCACTGCCGTTCATCTATGTATGTTAACGGCTGCTTTCCAGCCACCGGAGAGTTGACAGGCGCCACCGAGACTGATGGTTGGCAAAGGTGAAAATATTTACTCCTTGGCTCTTTGCAGAAAAAGCTTGCCCACCCCATCCCAGTCCCCAAGTCTGCAATTTGCAAGAAAAAAATCCTGCCCTGTGTGGGGTTTCCGTGGCTGCCACGGCTGCGGGGCCGGAGGCAAAGGTGGGGGATGGGAAATTGACCAAACACCCCGGACCCTGCCCTTGCCAGCCAAGAGGGCCACCCGGCAGGGCGAGCGGTGCCTTTCTCCTCTCTCCTGTCTTCCTTTTCTCTCTCAAATTAAAGTTATAAGAATGTGTTAAGCGATGTACTATTAAACGACGCTGGCTTTGTCACTCTGAGAGATCAAGAGAGGTTTTAGCTTTAGTTCAATCTCCCTGTGAACTTCCCAGCCAGTGGCTAAGCAACTTTAGAAACTGTGCCTGTCTGACCTGCTATGCCCCTCGACGCCCAGTGTTTATGCGGCTAAAACACCTGAAGGGCTCGCTTTACCCAGAGTCTCTGGCTGTGCCTATGGCGTGTGGAGACAGACTTAGCAGCCACACTGGTGGCACTCAAGAGAGACCCGGTTACCGCCCCCCCGCTCCCCCGTGGGCTCCTGTTTTTGTGCAAAGGAGGTTCCCAAGTGGGATGTGGCTCACGAGGGAAGAGGAGGGAACGGGTGGCTGTAAGGGAACCTGCCTGGAGGGTGGTACAGGACAGATCACCAGGTGCACAGAGGCGACACAAAACACACGTCTCAGAGGTGCCAGTTCCGAGAGAACAGCCATCGGCGGTGTATTTACCACGGCCGGCCTCTCACACGTCGCCCTCGTCCTGAAACTCTTGCAGGCGTTTCCTGGCTTCTTCAAGAAACTGCTTGTGCAACTTGTTTTGCTCTAAAATCTGCTGCTGGAGGTCACAGATCATCTGACTGTGCCAGTCCTCTTCGGTGACGCTGAGCCCAGGTCCTCTTTTCGCGTCCCAGCCTTGCGAGGGGTAGGACCTCAGAAGGGCCAGGCGGGCTCTTCTCCGCTCCCGCCTCTCCTTCTCTAACTCGGCCATGTAGTGGATCTCCAAGCTCATATTCGGGTGTTCCGGCTGCTCCAGCAGTTCCAGCTGCCGTGGCCTCCTCCACTCCGCCTCTGCCTCCTGCTTCTGCCTCCACGCGGTGGAGCCCGCCCCGCCCGCCTGGTCCTGCAGGTGGAGCTGGAGGAGCCCCTCCGCCGGCGTGGCCGCCCTGGGGGACTCCCGTCCCCACTCGGTGCCGCAGGAGAGCGCGTCCTCTTCATCGATCAGTATCCCTGCCTCGGGACGCGGTGTCTGGCTTTCATTCCTAAACGCGGGGTCGGCTGCCTGGCGGTATTTTCGGTTCTCGATCTTGCTCAGGAACGTTTCCAAATCGGTTGTGGACGCCGTCCGGTGGGCCTCCGCCCCTGCCGGGCTACCGGACTCCCCGGCGGGCATCGTTTCCGCATCTGCTGCTTTCTTCTCTCTCGGGATCTCACGACCGCCTTCTTGCGACTCCGAGACGGCCTGTTCTTCATCGGGGTTCTGGGCCGCCCTGGGCCTTGGTTCGAGGTGCAAGCTCAGGTGTTTTTTCAGCTGCCTGTTTGTATCAAACAACTCTTCGAAGGTCAACTCCAGCTCTTTCTGCCACGTGCTCTTGTCGCCGTATGTGCGCCGGGACGCCCGGGCTCCCCTTCTGCAGGCGCAGTCGGCCGGCCGGCGCCGCTCCCCGGCTCCCGGTCTGCCCTCCGGACTCGGACTGCGAGGGCCGCGGGCCAAGCCCTTCTCCTGCTGCTTCCTCCCCTCCTGGGCGGTCTCTTTCTCTTTTTTCTCCACACGCTTGACTTCCCCTGCAGGGGCCGAGAGCGGGTCCGTCCTTCTGCTCCCCCGAGAGCTGACAGGACAGCGGCCGCCCCCGGTCTTGGTCCAAGACACTCGCTTTCCCCGGCTCTTCTCAGGCGGGCTCGGGGGAGGGTGCACCCGGCCCGGGGCTTTTGTCGCTCCCTGCTTCTCTGCACCCACCGCCGCCCTCCGGGCCCTGGGGTGCCAGGCGTGCCGGCCCGGCTCTTCCTTGAGGCTCCTCTCTTCTCTGAGCGCTGCTTTGTGCCTCTCCTTGGCCCTCGGGGGCCTCGCTGCTCCCCGCCGCGGGGGCTCGTCCTGGCCGGGCTCTCTGTCCTTCGCGCGCCGTCCCCCCGCAGCTAACGGACACACGTGCCGGTGCTGAGCCTCCCGCCACGCGGCCCTCAGCTCCTCGGCCAAGCACTGGAGCTGGCAGCACCTCCGCAGCCTGACACCTGGTCTTCTCTGCAGAGCCGCATCTGGTTTTTCTCTGACCTGCAGCAATTTGCGCTTCTGCCCCAGACGCAAAGCCTCGTCATCAGGACTGGGGCTCCGCCGAGCGGCCCTCTCCATGTTTCTGCTCATCTCTGAGAACTCGACGGACACGATTTCGAGGGACGGTGGCTGGAGCCAACAGCAGAGGGTTCAGGAGGCCCCGGGACTGAGGAGCCGCCGATGCCAGGACCGTACCGCAGCAAACCTGCAAGGACGGGAGGACAAATACCGCTCCCTGCAGCGTTCCAGGATGGTGAGCAAGGGCCTGGAGACAAGGACACGTGGATTCTCAGCATGGGGACAGACCCTAAAACGCAACCCCCCAGACCCTGCACCCCATGCTCTGTCTTGCAAACCTTTGACAAGAGCATGCAGGACAAATATTTTCAACAGGGCGTGGTTTTGCTTCCCAGGGGACATTTGGCAATGTCTGAACTGGAGGGACGAGTGCTACTGGCCTGTAGGTGGCTGGAGGCCAGGGATGCTGCTAAACATCCCACAAGGCATCCGTGACAAAGAGTGACCTGGCCCCGAACGTCAACAGTGTTGAGACAGAGAACCGCCGCCTCAGGAAGCCTATGGCAGGGTTCAGGTGGGGGTGGGAGGACACAGATGGTAGCACCTGAGAACAAATTTGGGGACGAGCAAGGTGGAAGGTCCAGCCCTCCGGAGGCAGAAACGCTTACAATGAAAGGCAGGAGGGGACTGCCGGGCCGGTGTGTGTGTGTGTGTGTGTCCGTGCATGCGTGCGCAAGCGTGCTGCCTCTGTGTGCAGGGGTGTGTGTGCGCATGTACCTGTGTGCGTGCATGTCCGGTACTTGAATCCAACACAGACCAAACAGAGAGGAGGACAGCTGGTGTGAGCGCCCTTCACATGGCTGCCAACCCTCTCCTCGTGTAGTTGCCAGAGGAGGGCTCCCGCAGGCCTCTCTGGCGTCGGGAAGGGATTGGCGCTTGGTCAGGCCTTCCCAGGGCAGGAGGGGTACGGACTTACGTCTGCTGCCACTGCAGCCGGGAACTGCTAAAGGGCAGCTGTAGTGGACACAGGCGCCCTCACTGCCCGTTCCCTTCTCTGTTCTAGTCTATGTGGAGCCGGGCTGAGAAAATTGAACCCAAAGTAGCTGCAGTGGTCAGAAAATTATACCGCATCTATACTGCAGCTCACATCAGCTGTGCAGGACCCCTCTGAGCGCTTAACACTCACTAGTTCATTTTTTTTTTTTCAGTAACTCTATGAGCTAAGGAGCTATTATCACTCCTGGTTCACAGATGGGGAAACTGAGGCAGAGACGGACGAAGACACTTGACCCGATCGCACAGCTGGCAAGCGGCAGAGACAGCCCTCCGCAGCCAGCTCTGACTTCTGTCCTCTTGAGGGCCCCGCACCTCTTGGTGACCCAGGCCCTACACTTGGAACCCCGTGTGGGAACCTAGAACCGCGGTTGGTGCTGTGCTCTACCAGTCCGCCAACCACCACGGTGCGCAAGATGGGAGACAGGGGAAAGGCGGGCAATGAAGCACAGTGATGGTGACTTTTGACACAATCGCCACAGCAATTCAATGCAGGGAAGAATAGTTGTTTTTTTGTTTTTCAACAAATGATGCTGGGGACAGCTGGACACCCACATGAAAGAACAGGGGAATCCAGAGCCTCACCTCACACCATACACACAATGGATTACAGACCTCAACGCAGGGCCCAAAACTATAAATGCTTAGAAGGAAATACAGGTGCACATTCACGACCGTGGGTATGCAAAGATTTCTTAGATACGACGCCAAACATACAAGTAATAAGAGCAGACACTGATAAAGTGAACATCACCAAAATTAAAAAGCCTTTGTGCTTCAAATGACACCATTAGTAAAAGTGAAAATACAAGGTGCAGACTGGAAGGAAATATTTGCAAATCATATACCCAACCAAAGACCTGAACCCAGAACACACAACTCTCACCACTCAACAAGAAGACAAATAATCCAGTTTAAAAATCAGCAAAAGATTCAGACAGACATTTCCCCAAAGACGACAGATGTACGGCTCACGCAGCACACAAAATGGTGTTTGGCATCAGGTCACCAGGGCAGTGAGAACTGAGCTACCGTGGGCCACCGCTGCACACCCACTGTGATGGCATTAACCGAAAAGACAGACGATACCAACTGTTGGCGAGGAGGAGAAATTGGAAGCCGTGCGCATTGCTGGTGGGAACGCAAAATGGTGCAGCTGCCTTGGAGAACAGTCTGGCAGTTCCTCAAATCATTAAACAGTTACCACGTGACCCAGCGATTCCACTCCCTGGTCTACACCCAAGAGAAATGAAAGCACATGTCCACCAAAAGACGTGAAAGCTCTCAGAGGTTGAATTATCTTTCCCAGCTCATAGGGTTTGAATCTCGGTCTCAGATGCCAAGGCTGAGCTTCTCCCGCCCAGTGGTGGGTGTCCAAACAGGTGGAGAGAGGTCTGGGCTGCTGTGACTATCCCTTCGTCTGTCTTGGACGCCCGGAGAGAGTGGGGCTCACCGTGCCCAAGGTCCAAAGCCTGTTTCTGTGCCTGGAGCCACTGGCTCACACACCCCCTTTATTAACAGCCTCGCACTCCGGAAGTGCCCGCAGCTCTTTTGCGATTTTGATGGTCCCACTGCACCCTATGCCAGGCCCGCTGGGGTGGGCACCCCAATGCTTCACAGTTGGTTTTCCTGGAGACATGTGAACAGAGGAAACCTTAAAACATCTGGGGAGAGATCTTCGGGATAAAGTTCAGAAAAATCACAGTCAGCTCCAGAGTTGAGAAAGTGACGGCCCCACGACACCGTCAGATGCAGCCTTGCCCCTGCCACGCCCAGCCCCCTTGCTCTCTCCTCCGCGCCCTGCCCCACTCGCTAACTTGAGGCCGGCGGGCAGGGTCTCACTTGGACCCGGGCAAGCGCTCACAAGGAATGCAACTGAAGTCCTAGCTGACAGCCAGGGATAAACGCCTGTTCACCCGGTCTGTGGCCTGCTGGGAAGTCCCGCCCGCCCTCTGGTCAGCCCAAGGTCTCTCCAGCCCTGCGAGACAGGGTGCCCTTGGCAGGACCTTTGTCAAGGAAGAGAGGCACGACTCTGATTGGGGCCCACACTACAGCGCCCCTCTCCAGAGACACCCAACCCTGTCTGTTTCCTGGGCAGAACGCCCCCGACTGGGCTGGGGTCTCAGCGCTCCTTTGTCCCTCTGACCATCCTGGGGTTCTCGCTCTGGCGACCCCCCCATGCTGCCATGGGCCCCGGAGCTGACAGGCTGCCCACAGCCACTCAGGGAAACCACAGCCCCTTCCCCACAGAAGCTGTGCCCAGAGCAGCAGGCAGGAAGGCGGAGGGGACACCTCCTGGCCTCCAGACAGCACCAGAGCCTCCCCCAGACCGGAGCAGACACTGGGCCCGTTCTCCTCTCTCGCTCTCTGCGGCCCCAGTGCACGGAGCCAGCCATGGCGGCCGCTCCCAGGCAGCTCCTGGACAGCTCTTCAGCAGAGGCGGACCCCCGTGCCCTGCCCTGAGGGGAGCTCTGCGTACAGGGCAGGGAAGCGCCCAGGCCCACGGGCAGTCCCCCGGCCTCTTCCAGTGGGGAATGACAAGTGTCACAATCAGAGGCCACGTGAGGCGCCCAGGAGAGGGGCTCCGCTGTCAGAGAGACCTGGGTCCCGGTCGTAGGATGTAGGGTCCTGTGGTTCACCTGGGTCACCTCTGTCTCCCCCATCTGTGCAAGAGGCACGATGCCACCCACTCAGGTCTGCTGGTTGTGACACAATGTGAACGCATGCACCTGTCCAAGGGGCCCGCCCACCCCAGATCCTGCCAGGAGGGCAGTCACACAGCTGATCAGTGGGTCGTGACAAAGACTCAGGCCCTCCCACTGCTGGGGTTTGCTGTGACGAGGCTGCCCGATGCCCTCAGGCACGAGCACTGGCATGGGGTGAAATTCGCCCACCGTGGGTGACCCTCGTGTGACACTGAGCCTGTACACGTGGACACCCAAAAATCAATACACCAGACGCCACATCCCTAAGAGAACACACTGCGCCCAGACACAGGGGACAACAGTGAGCCTGGCCATGCCCAGGGACAACAGCAGGACACGAACCATCTCCCTGCTTCTGATGTGAACCTGTCTGATTTCACTGTTTCAGCACTTCACACACACCTTCTCACACCATCTCCTGATCGCACCACAGGAGGTGAGGTCTGCTCCTATCCCCACTTGCTGATGAGGAAACTGAGACTCAGAGAGGTTAAGTAACTTGCCTAAGGCCACACAGCTCATGAGCGGCACAGCAAGGATTCAAAGCCAAGCAGGCTGACCTCTGATCCCAGGATCCCAACCAGCCACTGAGGGAGGTCAGAGCTGGAAGCCACTTCCATGGCACGAGTGGACCTGTCCTGGGCTGTGCTGGGCCCCACCTGACACCTGACTTGCTGTGACCCTGAGAGGTGTCTGAGCTTCCACGGATGCTAAGGCCTGGGACGAGCTTGGGGCTTCCTGTGCGTGTCTACCTGGGACACCGCGGTGCCGATTCATCAGCGGACCCTCCTCCTTTCCATCCAAGTATTTTATTCCTTGACACACATCCCGGGGTGAGATCTAGCCCGGTGCTTCCTGAATCTCATCAAAACTCAGGCAAGATTCAGCAAGTCTGGGTGGGGCCCGAGACTCTGCATCTCGAAGGAGCCGCGGGGGCCGCACGAGTGGCAAGGCCTAGCAAACGCGTCTCTGCCAAGAAGCCGTGCCTTGCTCCGGCCGCCTGCCGCGACGGTGGCTGAGCCCCGGTCATCTCTCACCCGAGCCTCTTGGAAGCCTCCTAATCAGCCTCTCTGCCCCCCACCCCGTGCCTGCTGCACCCCCTCCTCCCCGTACCAGCTACAGCCAGTGGGGCCCAGAGGCCCTGGGCTAGTCCCCCAGCACAGCCCCAGGCCCCGCGCCTCGCAGCTGCCCAAGCTGACAGTTAAGGTGCAGATTCCTGGGCCCTGCCAGGACTGGTACCCCCAGCATTGCCCACACCGCCAAAGTGAGGCAACTTCTGGCCTAAGGCTCCAGAACACTCTAGCAGCTACCCACCCGGCTCCCCGTCCCGCCCTGTCCCCAAACGCCCCGCACCCAGGCCCAGCGTCGTGACTGTGCTCACGTGGGATCCTCCCCATCCTACCACGTGCCCCCGGCCTGGGCCCGGTTCCCTCTGAGGCAACGAGAACTCTTTCGCTTTCACCAAAAGCCCAGAGCCTGGGCCGCACAGTTGAGCACTTTTTCTTTGAAACATACATTACAAAAATAGCTATAGAAGGGCTCCGTTAGCTGGCACCGGCCAGAGAGAGAGCGTTTCCATATAATTAAAGCTTACTCTTTCATATGTAAAGTTATACATTTCTCATCTTCTCAGAGTATGCAGAATATATAATTTGACCTCTTTTTTCCTTTGGAAAGCTCTGGACTGCCTGGGGGATGATGAGACAGGGAAGCCCTCAGGGCTCTTAAAACGTATGGAACAGAGTTCTCCTAAACTAAGTGACCCCAGAACGCAATTTGAGGTTTCTAAGTCACCTATATATAGCTTCCTGTGTCCTCCTCCCTGGCCGTAACCTTCTGTGTGTGACGGCAGCCTGTTCTCCCTGGCACCCACACGGATAAGCTCATTCAAACTGTGTCTAAAGTAAGAGTAAGCAGAGACCGAGGCCGCGACGGGCTCTTCCACGTGTCACGGAGCTGAGCTTTCACATCTAAGCTCAGCAGTCCTAAGACGTGGCCTCAGATGTGGCCGTCCACTGGATGCCGATGACCTAGGAGGAGACAAAACCCGCAGCGAGGCTCGGCTCCACCTGGCCTATTCTAACGAGATCGAATGTAACGGGAACACATCTGACGCTCACCCGCGGCTGCCCGCATCCAACTACGCAAGTACAAAGCAGGAGGAAGCAGCCGGACGCGGGAGAGGAAAGCGCTTCAGACAAGCGGCACCGAAAGGGCCGACGTGACCTTTGACCGCGCTGACAGAAAGGCCTAAAACAAGCCGGGCCTAACGTCACCTGGACATCCCTGGGCCCGTGGGAAGAGGTGTGCCGAGACGCTGGGGTGCCGACACACCGACGCCGTCTGCAGCGCCTGCCCCATTCCTGCCCTACGGGACGCCATGGCATCCAACGAGCTGGCCCGTGGGAAGGGCCGACAACAGCGCCTGGCTCGCAGCTCTAAATGACGTTAAACAGCTAAGAAGTATTAATATCTATGCTCTAGAAATAGCCAATTTGACAATGCCACGGGATAAAAGTCTTAAAATCCCAATAAAACTGCTGCAATGATCAGGAATAAACCCGATAAGAAATGGACAAGGCCTAAATCCAACTTGACTGGAGAACAAGGGAACATCAGAATGAGGGAGAGACGTCTCCCATGAGTGTTCTCGGAAGCGGGGGAGGATGGCCCAGGGGGAGAAGGCTGTGGACTCAGAGCTCATGAGAATGAAAAACACAGATCGCAGGAAGAAAAGTCTGGGATGGGGTAGGACAGGGTGTTTTGAAAGGATAGAAAAATCTAGAACAGCACAGTGGTGGTTAAGAGCACTAACTGTGTGACCTGGGGCAAGCTGCTTAGCTCTGGGTGCCTCAGTCTGCTCATCTGTGAAATGGGGAATGTTGACGATGCTAGTGCTCATCGCCATGAGAAAGGCCCTAGTGCTTAGTGAGCGCTATGGGGAAGAGGGTGGTACTTACTGTGCGTGTCTCCAGATGACTGATCTAGCACACTGAGAACACATTACAGGGAGGCAGAGAGGTGAGGCCAGGTGGAAGCAAGTGCTGTCTACAGGGCTCTCTTGGTATCATTGGGCTGACTTGGTAGATAGTGAGACACCCATCACTAGAAGCATCCAAGCAAGTCCAGATAAAACAAACATCAGAAACATTTTTTACCTCATTTCTCTACATTCTAACCTCTAAAAATACACCCCAGGACACCCAGCATGCCACCCAGAGCCTCGGTTTTTGCCCCTTCCCCATCAGCTAAGCTCCAGAGGGTGGTTCCTAAAGCCACTGGAGTGGGCACTGGACTGGCCGTGTCGGAACCCCCCAGGGCAGCAGCTGGATGGTGGGAGCACGTGAGTCCTGGCCAGGCCCACAGCAGGTCTGTTCACCCAAACCCTGGGGGTTGGCTTGAGAATCTGCACATCTGCCCGCCTCCCCGGAGCGCGGCAGGGCTGGGCGGCTCTGGGAGGCCGAGACAGCTGGGCAGCCAGCCTCGGGACCAGGACAAGCCAGGTCCCACGTCACAAAGACAGACGTGGAGGCAGACCCACCCCCTCCAGACTGACGGCCGAGGTGCCAGCTACCCCAGGGGTCGCTCACAGCTAATCTGACTGGTGTCTCACTAAACACAGCCCGACAACGCCACCGCCAGCTTTCCCTTGAGATTCCGCGCACCCCGCCTAGGCTGGGGGTCCCCAGTACCAGCAGCTATTCTTGCACCACAATGACAACTCAGTTTCTCCTAACCACCCCGTTCCTCTTCAACCCAGGCCCCCCAGCAACCCTCATCCTTCCAGATCGAACTGTCTGTGGGGACCCCCGTGGCACAGGGACTTTCAAATCAGCCGGAAGGACATGTGACCTAGAGCCTGTCATTGGCCCACTCTCTAAGGCCCTCTCTGGAGCCTGGCCAACAGTGGGCACACAAAGCACCCCACCCTCACGACGGATGGGGGCAGACACAGGACCTCGGCCTGAGGTGGTCTGTGCAGGGTCTCAGGGGCCCACTGACCAAAGCTGGCTGGAATCGCAGCTCCCACCTCCACCTGCAGCCCAGCCTCTGCCCTGGCTGGCTGACCACGGCAGGCTGTTGCCATGGGAACAGCAGAGCTGTTGTGCTGTGACATCACAGCAGGGGTGAGGTCAGGGACAGCCACCAGCCAGCCAGGGGCAAGCATGTAGGTGAAAGGCCCAGTCACATAGATTTGGCCCAAACGGCCGGAGAGATGTGCAGAGAGGCTCAGCCCGCCCAGGGCACTGGAAGGTGCTTGTTCAAGCAGGTTTAAGGAGGTGTCTATGCAGGAGGGCCACGAGTGACATGAAAATTCTCAGGGCCACACGGCACAGAGGATGTCCTTCTCTGCCTGGACAGCAGCAGGGAGACCTTCCGGGGGTGTCGCTCTTGTCTTCGGGCTGTCGGGCTGTTAAGCAGGCACACTTGAAGGTCAGGGCTCCTCGACACCGTGAGCCACCCCTTCTCCTGTAGGGAAGGCGTCTGTTCCCGCTTCTGAACGCTCTCGGGTGCCACCGTCATGTCACAAGCCCACTGGCGGCAGGGGAAGAAAGAACCCTGGCCAGTTCCCTCTGTCACCCACCTACCCGCACGGCATGAGAAATCAGACATGCGTGACTCTGCTTCCAGGGCTGACAGTTCCCTCCACAAATCTGACAACTGAGACATTGAGCTGGGAGAGCGTGATTTGAGTCTCCCAAAGTCAGAGCAACCAATTCCCAGGGTTTTGTTTCTTGAGAGGAGAGAGGACACAGCCGGAATTTGGCCAAGGGGTGGGGATGTCCGCGAGGACTAGGCTCAGGGGAGCTGAACTGAAACAAAAGCCTTTGTCTGGGGCTGAGCCCTGGAGAGGCCATCTGGTGCCGCCTCTGGGAGGGCAGGAGCTCTCCTGGAGGAACGTCTCGGCCACAGCCCGCCCACCCACTGTCTGGTCCATCTTCTCAGCCCCCGAGATGGTTAATATTGTGTGTCAACTCGACTGGGCTGAGGGATGTCCAGATAACTGGTGAAACGTTCCTTCTAGGTGGGCCTGGGAGGGTGTCTCTGGAAGAGATGAGCATTCGCATTGGAAGACTGAGTAGAGAAGACCCGCCCTCACCAAGGCGGGAGGGCACCGGCCGGTCTGCTGAAAGCCCAGATAGAACGAAAGGTGGAGGAAGGGTAAATTCTCTCTCCCTCCCCACTTGACTTGGGATACCCACCTTCTGCCCTCGGACATCAGAGCTCCTGGTTCTTGGGCCTCTAGACTCTGACTGAATTACACCCCCAGTGTCCCTGCTTCTGCATGTTGCAGACAACAGCTCCTGGGACTTCTCCACCTTCATAAAGACATGAGCCAACTCCCATAAATCCCATCTGACATATCCACACACACCCTATTGGTTCTGTTTCTCCAGAAACCCTAATGCTACCCTATAGTCAGTCTTGTGTCCACCTCTCCCTCCCCAGAGAGCAATCCCAAACCCTGTATCCTCTCAGCGTGGTCTTGACACCCACCCACCCTAAAGCAAGGGAGAAGTCCCAGTGAAGAGAAAAAAACATGGTGGCCCCAACCACAGCACAGAGGGCCTCTGATGGTCCTTTTGGAATGCCGGGCACTGCTCCCTCTACCACGCTCCCCAGGTCTTTTCTGGACAGAGAACATTTCTCCCAAGCCCAGGCTCCCTGACACTGCCTTGGCAAGCCCTAGGAAGCCGCCCTCCTCCTCCGGATCAATCCGCTAAGAGACCCTTCCTGCACGAGACTCACCACCAGCATGAGACCAACACAGCCTTGAGGGTCTGGGTCCTTACTACTCTTGGCCACAATTACACCCGCACCTAACAGATGCCAACTTTAAAAGTTACACGTGCAGGCATACCTTGGAGATATTGTGGGTTTGGTTCCAGACCACCACAATAAAGCGAGTCACATGAATTATCCGGTTTCCCACTGCATACAAAAGTTACATTTACACTACACTGTAGTCTATTAAGTATGCAATAGCATTATGTCTTAAAAATACATATACACATCTTTTCTTTTCTTTTTTTTTTTTTTTGAGACAGTAGTGCTCTGTCACCCTGGGTAGAGTGCAGTGGCGTCATCATAGCTCACTGCAACCTCCAACTCCTGGGCTCAAGCGATCCTCCCACCTCAGCCTCCCGAGTAGCTGGCACTACAGGTGTGCTTGCTTGCTTTCTTTTTTTTTCTATCCATAAGAAGCAACTTCTCATCCACTCAAGTTTTATCAAGAGATTTCAGCAATTCAGTCACATCTTCAGGCTCCACTTCTAATCCTAGTTTCCTTGCTGTTTCCACCACATCTGCAGTTCCTTCCTCCACTGAAGTCTTGAACCCCTCAAAGTCATCCATGAGGGTTGCAATCAATTTCTTCCAAACTCCTCTTAATATTGACATTTTGACCCCCTCCCATCAATCACAAATGTTCTTCACGGCATCTAGAATGGTTAAGCCTTTCCAGAAGGTTTTCAGTTTAGTTTGTCCAGATCCATCAGAGGAATCACTATCTCTAGCAGCTACAGCTGTATGAAATGTATTTCTTCAAGAATAAGACTTGAAAGTCAAACGACTCCTTGCTCCGTGGACTGAGGGATGGATGCCGTGTCAGCAGCACGAAAGCAACATCCATCTCCCTGCACATCCCCGTCAGCTCTTGGGCGACCGGGTGCATCGTCCGTGAGCAGTAATGTTTGGAAAGGAATCTTTTTATCTGAGCAGTAGGTCTCAACAGTGGGCTTAAAATATTCAGTAAACCATGCTGTCAACAGGTATCTGTCACCCAGGTTTTGTTGTGTCATTTACAGAGCACAGGCAGAGTGGATTTAGCATAATTCTTAAGAAACCTAGGATTTTCGGAATGGTAAATGAGCACTGGCTTCAACTCAAAGTCAGCAGCTGCATTAACCCCTAAAAAGAGAGTCAGCCTGTCCTTTGAAGCCAGGCATCGACTTTTCCTCTCTAGCTGTGAAAGTCCTCGATGGCGTCTTCTTCCAGTAGAAAGCTGTTCTGTCTACAATGAAAACCTGCTGTGTAGTGGAGCCACCTCATCAATGGTCTCAGCTAGATCTTCTGGACAACCTGCCCAGGTCCTACATCAGTGCTTGCTGCCTCACCTTGAACTTCTCTGTTATAGAGACGGCTTCTTTCCTCGGATCTCCTGAACCAACCTCTGCTGGCTTCCAACTTTTCTTCCGCAGCTGCCTTGCCTCTCTCTGCCTTTACGGAACTGAAGCAGAGCGAGGGCCTTGCTGTGCATTAGGCTTTGGCTTCAGGGAATGTTGTGGCTGCTTTGATCTCTTATTCAGACGACTGAAACTTTCTCTGCCTCAGCAAGAAGGCTGTTTTGCTTTATGGTTCACGTGTTGCTGGAGTAGCACTTTTAAGTTCCTCCAAGAACTTTCCCTTTGCATTCACGGCTTGGCTCACTGTTTGGCCCAAGAGGCCTGCCTGGCTTTTGACCCATCGAGGCTTTCGACACGCCTTCCTCACTGACCTTAATCGCTTCTAGCTTTTGATTTCAAGTGAGAGAAATGCGACTCTTCCTTTCACGTGAACACTTAGAGGCCACGGCAGGGTTATGCGTTGGCCTAATTTCAATACTGCTTCATCTCAGGAAATAGGAGGCAGAGGAGAGGGGAGAGGCGGGGTGGGGCGTGGGGGCGGGTGGCCAACGGTGGGACGGTGGAAACACACACAACATTAACCTGTTAAATTTGCTATCTCACGTAGGCGCGGTTCCTGGTTCCCCAAAACAATCACGATGGTAACATCCAAGACCACTGATCACGATCACCATAACAGACATAACGACAAGGAAAAAGGTTGAAATATTTCAAGGATTACCAAAACGCGACACAGACGTGATGTGAACGCATGGGCTGGGAAAACGGCGCAGACAGACTTCCTTGATGCGTGGCCGCCGTGACCTTCAGTTTGTAAAAGCCGCGATACCTGAGAAGTGCAGTAACACACTGTACGCCTGTGTAATCCAAGTTCATCACAGAAGAATTAGAAGATAGACTTGCGAAACAAAGTCTGATTTCCCCTTGTATATCAGATTCTCTACGTTTCAATTAAAAAAATCCTATACCATTTGATGCTTGGAGAACATCTCCTGCTGTGATTTATTAACCACGGCCCTGCTGCTGCGTGTGGAGGTGTTGCTAACATCTCCCTGAGATAAGCGACGCTGACATGTGTGTCCTGGTGACTAGACACTCACATATGTCCAGAATTATTTCCCTCAGAAAAATTCCTAGATACGGAGTCGCCTGATCGAAGAGAAGACTTATTTTTAAAGCCTGTCACTGCCAACATGCCCTTCCCAGCCTGTAAACTGCTCACGTTAAGACAAAATAGACCTGTCGTCACGCCTTTCCAAGGACAGCGGGCCTCCTGGCCCAGAGAACGGGGCCGTGGAAGACTGAAGCTGTGAAATCTAATCCTGTATCCAGAGACTCGAGCCAGGATCATTCTCCTCGGGTTCCTGGCACCGCCACTCTGCCGGTGACCTTGGCAAGTCCTTGGCCACCCACCTTCCAAACCGACAGGACCGAAGGCCGGCCTCGCCTTCCCTGCCGAGCTCTCGTACATAAGGGAAGAGGCGAAGGTCCTTCTGCACGGAAAAGCCCTTGACAACTGATATTTTTATCTATTTGCCCGGTGGTTGTGTCCCTGCTTTCCAGAACGGGGGCTCACAGGCGAAGACCACCCCAGAGTCCTCGTTCCCTGCCCGGAGCCAACTGCACAGAGGGGCTGAACCCACCACAGCTGTGCGTCCTGGGCCTACTCTACCCCATTCCTCCGGACAGACGTGGTTTCCCCCTGGGCAGGGCCAGGCTGGTCCTTGGCTCTCAGGGGCATCTGAGGATCGAAGGTTAAACGCCAGGAGAACCCCCAGAGGAGAAGGCGTTGGGTGGGGAGCCTGGGAGAGCTGTGTGGGGGCACATCCATCTAAGGCTTTGTGCTAAGCCCGTGTGCCCCCGAAGCTCTCCTGCCATGGTGTCAACATACTCCTTCTGGACTTAACAATCCACTCTGCATCTGAAGCTTAGGAAAGACCCCCCTGCCCCCAGTCCCTTCCCCCAGTGTCTCGAGTGCTGCGTCGTGGAAGCAGCCTGCACCCCATCGCCTGGTGTCAGAGGCCTGGCTGTGGTTGCCACTGGACACCCAGCAACCATGTGACGGTGGCCAAATGGACGGCGTGATCTTCCTCGTGTTAGAGAGCCCTCGGTGCTGAGGAGGGTCGCCCGTGTGTTAGGATCCAGATTTCATCAGGTTTGTGCAAATGCTCCAGACACGCCTGTGACATTATCATCATGAGTTGCCCTTCCTTGGTGGCACTCCCAGTTTTCCTCCCAATCTTCTCCTCGTTTCCCACGCCCTCCACGTCAGGGGACCAGTGGCCTTGGCAGGGTCACACAACCCAGCACAGCAGATTCTCGACCAGCTGGAGCCAGCAGGGCAGGTGGCACAAAGAGGCAGAGCAGACCGTCCACGGTGACATTTCAACTTAGTGCTGGGATCCCGTGTGATTGTTCAAGAAGCGCACCTGCCCCCCGCTCATGTTATCTGGGCTGGGCCTTTTTTTTTTTTTATCTTTTTTCCCAGCTGCATCCTTCCGGGACAGGCCTTTCTTTTTTATTTTTAATTGATACACAATCATAACATTTACGGGTGAGAGTGATGCTTCGATACGGTGCATAGTGATCAGATCAGGGTAGTTAGCATGGCCACCATCTCAAACGTTGCTTTCTTTGTGCTGGGAACATTCACTCTCCTCCCGGCTACCTGAGACCAAGGATTACTGCTAACTGCAGCCATCCTACGGAGATGCGGATGCCAGAACTCACTCCTCCGTCTGGCTGCAATTTTGCATCCTTTAATCCTTTAACAAATCTTTCACTCTCCACCCGCCACCCTTCCCGGGCTCCAGTATCCTCCGTTCTACTTTGCACTTCTATGAGCTCAACTTTTTTTAGCTTCTGCGTATGAGTGAGAACATGTGGTGTTTAGCTTTCTGTGCCTGGCTCATCTCATTTAACACAACGTCCCCCAGATCCATTCATGTCGTTGGGTTCCATTCTGTTTTATGGCTGAATACTATTCCACTGTGCGTGCGTACGACGCTTCCTTTATCCATTCATCTGCCGGTGGACGCTTGCGCGGGTTCCGGATCTTGGCGACCGTGAACAGGGCTGCCGTGAACGTGGGGTGCGGATGCCTCTCTGAAACCCTGATTTCTTTTCCTCTGGATGAATGCCCAGTAGCGGGACTGCTGGATCATATGGCAGCCCTATTTTTAGGTTTTTGAGGAACTTCTACACCATTCTCCACAGTGGCTGTGCTAGTTTGCATTCCCGCAGGCCGTGTGTGAGTCCCCTGTTCTCCGCTCCTCGCCTGGGCTGGGCCTTTCTCATGGCCCACCCCAGCACTCCGAGCTCTCCGTCCGGGCCGAGGGAGACAGGGCCATGGAGCTGAGCTTGGGAACAGAGAGAAGCCAGGCTGGGCTGAAGCCTGTCACCGGGAAGCAGAGAACACTTCGAGTTTGCCACGTCGAATGGGAAGGGGAGGTTGATTTTCCCCTCCCACGTGACGCACACGCCTTTCTTTGTAAAGGGCTCCTAGGACAGAGGCTGCAGGTTTCTTGGAGGCATCGTGCAGGCTCTTGGCGTTCTAGAAGGGGCCAGGGTGAGGGAGGACTAGCATCGACTGAGCCCCTTCAATGCTTTTGTATACTTGACTCACTCATCAAAAATTAACTCAATTATGGCAAACCCAGCTGAGAAGTTTAATCCTGCTTTTACAGAAGAGGAAACTGAGGTTCAGAAAGGCACAGAGCTGGGATTCACAATTAGTCACGCCTGGCTCCAAAGGCCAGACCTTTTCTCCCAGTACATTTTGCATTGTCATTTTTCTCTAAAACGTCCATTTTCTCACTGTGACCTTGGCTAAGAGTCAACCATTAAGGCATGCTCTGACCAGGGCCACCCTTGTGACCAGCGAGGTCTCAGCAAGGCCTGGCCTGGCGGCAGTCTGCTTTGCACGTCTGTGGAAGGTGGCCCCCACCCTGATCGGGTTGCCAGGAAAGCCCAGCCAGTCTCTCCTGACTGCATCCAGAAAGGGTCAAATGAAGTCTCAACCCAACCCAGATTCTGTCCCTGAAGACGTCCTAATGTGAGCTCAATACCCACAGAACATTCCACCACAGAAAGCCAGGCTTTGCCTTAAAGCCCATCTCTCCCTCTCCTAGTCACTCGTGGGCTCAAGAGCACAGAGACGGTTGGTGAAGTCATTGTATCTTTGGGGCCACTCTGGAGAATGACACCCCACACTTGGCTCCAAAGCCCTGGTGTCATTTCTTCTCAAGTCATCCCGCTTGCTGCTGGACAGTGGGGAACAGGCAACCAGGTGACAGACGAGCCAACCACGTCTAAACCAGGGAGCCCACACCTGCGCAGTCGGCCCTCAGTGACCTAGGCCAGGGGTCAGAAACGTTTCTTTGCAAAGGGCTGAGGGTAAACAACGTAGGCTTTGAGGGCCACGCGATCTCTGTCACACCCCTTCAACTGTGCCGCTGTAGCACAAGAGCAGGGGGGACTTGGCACTACCAGTGGCCGTGCTGTGTTTCAATAAAACTTTATTTATTACATCAGGTGATCAGCCCAGCAGTGTGTGTAGTTTGTCAACCCCTGAAAAAGGCCAGCAAAGTTTCAGGAAGCTGACTGCCTTCTGTGGGAGCTAGTCATACCAAGACGGTCCCAGGACAAACTGCTGTGGTGTGCCTCCTGATGAATACATGTGGGCACCGGGCACAGCCTGGCTTCTGCAGCTCTCCTGGCGAAAGACGTATGGCCTGAGTCTGTCTGTGGAAATGTCAGACGAACCCACGCTGAGGTAGCGCTCTGGATGCTGCAAAATTAGATAGCGGTGACGGTTGCACAATTTTGTTCACGTGCTCAAAATCACTGAACTGTACACTTTAAAGGGTGGCTTGAGGCCAGACATGGTGGCTCACACCTGTAATCCCAGCACTTTGGGAGGCTGAGGCAGGAGGATTGCTTGAGACCAAGAGTTCGAGACCAGCTGAACAAGAGTGGAGACCCCGTCTCTACTGAAATAGAAAAATTAACTGGGTGTGGCATTGTGCCTGTAGTCCCAGCTACTTGGGAGGCTGAGGCAGGAGATGGCTTGAGCCCAGGAGCCTGAGGTTGCTGTGAGCTAGGCTGATGCCACAGCACTCTAGCCTGGGCAATAGAGCAAGACTCTGTCTCAAAAAAAAAAAAATAGAGGCAATACACTCTGAACAATTTCACAGGTCACAAAGGATTCTATAATATTTAAAATGACTGCTTATTATTTTGCTACAAGGATAGAGCTTAATTTATTTAGCTTTTCTCTAATAGGTAGGCAAACCTCATGAACAAGCCTTTTCTCCCTCCTTGTTGGCTCCATCCATCACCCACAGAGCAGCCAGCCCTGCTCGGGGGACCCTCTCCAAGCCAAAATGGGTCTAAATCAGCACCATTTTGTTATTGCCACCTCATCTTAAAAACCCTCTCTTCTTGCTCTGCTGTTTCCTAGCCATGTGACCCTGAGCAGTTACTTGTCGGTCTGTGCCTCAGTTTGGTCATCTGTGAAATGGGGACAATAGGCGAGAAGGAAATGAGTTAACGCAATAACGTGCAGAATTACACTTCCAAGCTTCTATCGTTGCCACTGCTGCCGTCAACACCAGCATCACCTTCCCTTCACAGAACTGTCCTGATTCACCTCCCAGCTCCCCAGCTGCTTCCTGGCCTCCCCCTGGAGGTGCCAGGAACAGGCTTGGGGTCTCTCGTCCATGCCTGTCTGTGTGACAACCGCAAACACAAGGACAAGCGGAGCCAGGATCTGGCACAGAGAGAGCCTGGGTTCTCCCTCACTCGAGAGCTGCCGGCGGGCACGGCCCGTGCCTTGGCGTTTCCCGCCACCTCTCGCCTGGGAGCCAGGCCAACGGTCACCTCCTCTCCAGCGACGGGGAAGCTGAGGCAGAGCCCACTTGTCCAAGGTCACTGCTCTGGGTGTCGCAGGCCCGGCCTTTGACCACTGGCCAGGCTGCGGGGCTATAAATGTCGGTTCCCCTTTGCGCCCGCTGCCGCTTCCTTCCCCCTCCACGTTCCCTTTCCTGCTCTCTCGGGCTCCCGCAGACATTTCCCACCGCCTGCTAGATCCTTTCTTCCCCAGACCCTATTGTCACCGCATTCCAGCAGAACCCAGAGACCTCAACCTGGCCTGACCACCTGACAGGTGAGGGGACAGCTGGCTCCCGGGCTCTGGGCTCACGTCCCAGAGGCCTTGCCTGCTGTGTGCGCCCACGAGCCCTGGACCCCCTCAGCTGCAGGCCTGTCTTCTGTCTCCCCGCCCAGCGCAGGTGCTGGCGCTGCTCACCTGGATGAGGACCAGCCTCTCAACGGTCCTCTCCTGCCTCAGTGTCCCTCCCCACCCCACCCACCTGCCGCCCAGTGTCTTTCCTGGTACAGCTCTCGGGAGCCACAGAAACCTCCCCTGGGTCCCACTGCTGTGCCTCCAGGCTGGCCACACTTCTGTTCCAGTGGCCCTTGACCCTTTCCCCTCGTCCATGCCCCACTCCAGTCCCACATGCCACTGCTGGGGCTTATCTTGCCTCCAATCAGATCCACCCCTCAGGGGCCATCCCAGAGGCCTCGCCTCACTCAGTGTCCCCACGGCCCGGGCCCGTCCTGGCCTGCCAAGAGGTCCCGCAAGAGCTGAGACCTGCAAGGTGACACTGGCTGAGCATGCCAGCCTCGCTTTCCCGAAGACAGGCACTGGGCCGATGCCGTGCTTTACCTTCCTCGAAACACCTGCCGCAGTACCTTGTGTCTGGTAGGCACCCAAAGAGCAACTGCTCGATTGCAAAACAAAACAAAACCCCAGACAAATAAATCCCGCAGAAAGCACGCATCTGAGACACAGAGACTCCGGGCCCTCGCTACTGTCGCAGTTTGGCGTTCTCACCGCCTGCGGGTGCTGCCCAGCTGGGATCGTGGTTTTAGAGGAAGGGCACCTGCCAGGGGCTCCTTCCCCAGGACCTGGCAGTAGACGATGACCCTCAGAACCTTCCAGATCTTTGGCAGCCATCCCTGAGACCGCCACTGGTCACAGAGCTGTCTCTGCCCCTTGTCATGTGATGCATCTGAGCAGACTCGGGCTGCAGGGGACAGGGAAGGTCTCCAAGGGACAAAAGAAGATTGCTCAACATTGCTCCAGCCCCGAAACCAGGAAACGTTCAGAAAACAGAAGACTCAACACCCACAAAAGCCTCCCTTTAAAATGGCAGTGACCAACCTTCGGGGGGGTCACGTGTCCCTTTGAGAATCTAGTGGCAGCCGTGGCTACTCCACACTCACAAAAACGTGCATGAACATGCGCACACACGTAACTTTACTGTTAACGGTTTTGGGGCTTTTGCCCCCCAGGCCCATCTCTGGGCAGGTGCCCATAACCCTGGGTGAAGGCCCCTCGTTTGTAAAGACACCTCTACTTGCTTTTCTAGAGCAAACACTCCCTCAGCTGCCTGGCTGGGGCGCCTGAAGCCTTACCTGAGATCCTAATCTGACCTGGCCGTCCCGGGAGCAGCTCGGCTTTGTCAGCCATAAAGTGGGCTCCACGGGGCGGGGTCTCTGCGCCCGTCCCTCTGCGCCGCACATTCACGCAACAGCGGGGCCCCTGATGCCTGTGACCTCCCCTCAACCCAGAAGCCTTCCTACACCCCTTTCCTCCAGCTGCCCCTCCTCCCGGCACTCTCAGGGCACCTCGCCTGCTGCTCAGCCCTCGCCCTGACACTCTGGGGTGCCCACCGTCTCCATGGTCCTGTTCGGATACACAAGCAATGAAAACGAAAACGTGGCCAAGCACTCTCAGTATCAGATACTCATTAAAAATTACACCAAAATTGTCTTGGGTGCCCGCTTTGGAGACAACCATTCTGTGCAAACGTTGGCGGCATCGGAATCACCTGGACGGTCTTGAAAATCCCAGCACCCACCCCCTGCCTTTTACCAGCCTCCCCGGGCAACCCATGCTGTGTCATTCCACAGTCTGAACGTGTGCGACGGCTTGCCTTGGGCCCTCGGGATGGAACGCAGACTTCATGTGACAAGCCTGGCGGCAACATTTGGTCCCAATCTCCCCGTCGGATCTCCCCGTCCCCCAGCCCTCCGCTGCGGCCTGCTCTGCACCCAGAACTCAGAACCCCTGTGCACGTCCTCGCCCTGCCGCCACTAACTGATGCATACTCCCCCAGCTCGGGGCTCCTCACGCACCCTCATCTTTCTTTCTTTTTGGAGACAGGGTCTCGCTCTGTCACCCAAACTAGAGTGCAGTGGTGCTATCATAGCTCATGCAACCTCAAACCCCTGAGCTCAAGTGATCCTCCCACCTCAGCCTCCCGAGTAGCCAGGACTACAGGTATGCACCATCATGCCTGGCTAATTTTCCTATTTTTTTGGAGAGACGGGAATCTCACTCTTACTCAGGCTGGTCTCAAACTCCTGACCTCAAGCGATCCTCCCACCTCGGCCTCCCAGAGTGCTGGGATTGCAGGTGTGAGCCACCGTGCCTGGCCCCTAACCTTGATTTAACTCCCCTTTTCCCTCTTGGGATAGACCATCCTGGCCATGGGACGGCTGGGTCCCTGGTTTGTGGGAGTGTGTGCACGGGCAGGGGGCGTCAGGGCGGCCCCGGAGTCACCCCCCCCCCCACCTCTACCACATCTGCCTGTCTGTGCTCCCCGCTTTTCATCTCCTCTCATGCTTTTTCTTTCTCCTGCTGTTTCTTGCACCCTCCCAGCTGCCTGGGATCCTCAGAGTACATCTCTTAGTTGTTTTGGAACCCAAAAGACTCACTCCCACTGGTGGGCCCCTGATCACCGCATCGGTGGTTCTGCCTCGGGACTAGGATGGCTGCCTGCGCCTCCCGTAAGCCGGGGAGTCCTCCACGTCCCATCCTCCAGGGGATATGGAGTTTGGAGCTGCCCCAGTGGGATCTACCTGGCAGCCAGCCGAGACAGCAGGGAGGAGGGCGCCAGGCACCCAAGCCCACTCGCAGCACGTGGACCACAGGCAGGACTGTGTCACCTGCTCTGCACCACAAGAAGGGTGCAAATTCCAGAGGCCCGAGCAGGCCCCAGCTGGCGCTGTCCTCGGATCGCAGACACGGAGGCCACGTGTTGTTGGAGGGGCTCCTTCCAGCACCTGCCACACCTGCAGGCCTCACACTTACTTCTCCCCTACTCCAGGCTCCCAACCTTGGGAGCTGCCACCAACTCAGGTTCCAGACACAGCCCTGACAGGTCCTTCCAGGGACAGCGTCCAAAACTGAGCCCCACTTTCCCCACGGTCCTCTCCGCCACCTGCCATTCGGGCCTCCATCCCCAAATCCTGCAAACGCATTTCACATCATCATGTGGCCACTTCTGAATTTTGCTTATCTGATCTGGAAGTCTATCCGACAGCAATTATTTGCCAAACCACGCCGAGTCTGACTTACTTCATGCCACGCCCCGGCCGTCAGGGAGGGTCTGCAGGCAGCCCACGCACCCCGACCACACAGCTTTCACCCCACTTTCTCACGTGCAGTTTCCCCTTACCAGGGCAGGGAAACAGGTCTTCTCCCTTCACACCCCCCGGGGCAGAGTCGGCCACCCCATAATTGCTTGTTGAAACACAGACGAGCTTGATACAAAAGTCAGGCTGTACAAACAGGCAACACGGATCAATCACACACTGCCCAGGAGTTGCCAACAGCTCCTTCAAAGAGCAGCACTGGCCCCTTGCCCTGGAGGCCTGACTCAACTCGCAGGAATCCGACACTGCCTTGCTTCCCCCAGCACATGTGTCCCGGAGACAGAGGCGTTTTTGAGTGTGTGCTGCATGTTTTCTGGGGTGGCCCCTACTACCTGTCCGGCCCCCTCACTGTGCCCTGTGGGAAGCAGGCCACCCTTGGCCTGCTCGCCCTGGGACCAGCACGCGGGCCTTGGCTGTGGGCCCCTCTCTAGCTGGTGCTGGAGACCCTCAGAGGTTTGCAGAAAGCAATTTCTAGAGTGGGAACATCCTGGGAGAGATGGCATCGCAGAGGTCTTCTAGAGTAACGTGGCTTTGGGCATCGCCACCCAGGCCAGAGAGGAGGTTTTATTCTCTGGATTTACCCTCGATTCTAGAAATCAGCCCAAGCAGCCCGTGTCTGCCAAGCAGCTCAGCTGGCTCGTAACTCCAGGCTCCAGGCATGGCACTGCCTGAATGGTGAGCCCACGGCTGGTTTCCAGCCAGATAGCTGGAGCTGCGCAGCCTCGCGGTAGACGGCGAAGGACTCCATTAGGTGGGGGGAAATCAGGCCAGTAGCGCGCGAACAGCACCGTAATCGAGACACAAAATGCTTCCCATTCATCCCGATCTTCACAGAAAGGACAGGGACCTGGGGCCTTCCAGGAAGAAACCAGATCATCTCTCACCATCCCTTCATCTTAAACATCACAATCTCATAATGAATTCTCTTTGCCAACCACAGTTCTAATCCTACAGCTGCAAGAGCTACCACGGAGATACCTCCCAGGAGCCCTTACACAGGCGGACAGAAATCTGACTGTTCCCTAAGCCAATCGCCTCTTGGACACCAAGCCATTTAACAAGCCTGCACACAGCAAGAGCAAGAGGAGCCAGCATGCCACACAAAAAGTCAGCCTTTATTAACCCCCAATGTATACCCTTTTCCAAGACCCCCGGGCCACAGCCATGGTTCCACAAAATCACCTGCGGGGCTTTTAAAACTACCAAAGCTGAGGTCTCTGCTGTATCTGCAAAGGGACCTGGGTCTGCGTAATCTTTAAGAGCCCTCCAAGGCAACTCTGCTCTGAGCCAGAACGGGGAAGCATTGCTGCGTAAGTCACAAACACGCACCACTTAAACGAGAAGAGAACATTGGAGAAGAGGTGGGCCACTGCCGTCACTGTGGGGTTTATTCCAGAGGCCCACCCTGGAATGTCCTCTGCTGCTCGTCCCGGGTTGGCCGAGCACAGAAGGGGTGACCGGGAATGAGAGGGCAGTGTGGGTACACTGGGGGGTGTAGTTTCCCCTCGAGTTCATGTCCAGCCAGAACTCTTTGCTGATGTAATCAAGTTAAGGTGAGGTCATCCTGGATTAGGGTGGGCCTCAAATCCAGGGACTGGTGTCCTCACAAGAGGGAAGCTTGGACACACAGCCGAGAAGGCTCCATGAAGACAGAGGCAGAGACTGGAGAGAGGCTCCGACAAGCCAAGGACACCAGGACTGCCTGGAGCCCGCAGAAGCTGGACAGAGGTTCTTTGGGGCCTCGGGAAGGAATCAACCTGCTGACACCTGGATTTCAGATTTCTGGACTCCCCAACTACGAAGGAATCAATTCCTGTTGTTTTGGGGGGATTTCCTGGTTTGGGGGGATTTGTTACAGCAGCCGCAGGAAACTAATGCTCTGGGCTTTGCAGTGCAGCTCTGGCATTGATTGGGCCTCTGAGCTGGGATGGGGTTAAAAGTTTTAGCTACAGAATGATTTTGACGCAATGATTTGGACACCGATGCCGCAATCCAGGCAGAGGGGAGCACCGCGCAAAGCAACAGGAGCCTGGTGCCGCACGCCACCGCTGCTCGGCCCGTCGCTCCCGATCCAAACCCACGGCAGGCACAGAAGCGGCTGTCTGGACGCGCTCCACACGCCGCTGAGCATAGGGGTGCTCCCAAGGCCCAGCTCCTTCCTGCTCGGCTCCTGTGAACCAGAGTCCTCCGAGTCTCAGTGTCCTCCTGGGCTTGGCTCGATTCTGCCCCCACAGCTCTCCGGTCACCCGAGGAGGCTGCGCAGGGCTGGATTCTCGGGGGACACCCCCGACAAAGACCTATCCTGGCTTCCTCACTGAAGGAGCCTCTCCTTTGCCCCCAGAGCTTGTGAGCACCACAACCAAACTGGAGAAAAGGCCTCATTTCCCCCAAATCGGGTTCTGTGGAAACCACTCTGCAAGCAGGTACCACGCCCTCAGCCCAGGTGGCCTGAGCCACACGTGATTGCCACAGATGGGGGCAGCCGATAACTCCCCAAGCTGGGCAGCTGGCAGCTGAAAGAGCTCCCTGGGTGGGGCACGAAGTCCTGGGAGGCGGCACCCGAGGGCACTGTGGACAACGGGAGGAACAGGGAAACCCTGGCTTCTCTCTGGGCAGGTGAGGGATGCCAGCCTCGCAGCCTCTGGCCCGGCGCAGGGTACCCAGAGGCCGTCAGAAACAAACGAAAGGGAAGGCCGAGGGGCTGTCAGGGCCCAGCTGCAGTGTATCTGAATTTGCCCCAGGAAAAACTGCCCGCCAGCACCGGGGCTGAGGAGGCCTGCAGGTGTCAGCCCTGGGTGGAAACCTCTGGGCCAGCTGGCTCCTTCCATCGCCGCCGCCGCCTCCACGGATCAGAACAAACAACTGGCCCCTCCTCCCTCCCCCCTCGCTAGTGCCCATCTTTGGGGGCAAGGCATCCTTAGGGTAAAGCAGCCACGCGGGCCTGCCTGGAAAGTCTCCAGTTTTCGCCCATGTCCTGAAAAAACAGCCACGGACAGCAAACCCTCAGGGGTCCGGGTCCCTGCCCAGCCATTTGTAGGGCCTTCTGGGCAGGGCCCCAAGCAGGGAGCTAGGCCACAGGACTCCGCCAGCTTTTTCGATCGCCGACTGCAGCCTGTGGAACCTGCCCTGGGTCGGGGGCTTCCGGGCTGCCCTGGCTCCATCCGTGAGCCCCCAGACGGGGCTTTTGGGAGAAGCCCCAAGAGAGACGCCCTGCCCCACCCGGCCCCAAGCCCAGAGAAGCCCAACTCCAACCTCACCTGTGAAAGTTTCTTCCCAGGGTCCCCAGCCTTGCAGCTCACCTCCACCCCACACTGTGTCCCCCACTCTCCCCACCCCCAGGGCTGGCATCCCAGGGCGCGCCGCCTGCCAAAACCCAAGCCGTTCCCTGGCTCCCTTTTCTGGGGCTGGAGCTGCAGCGGAATTTCGGTGGAATTTTGAGGTTGCGAAGCATCTCAGCAAAGAGAGGGAAAGCAGGGGAGAGAAGGGAGGGGGGGGAAAGAAAGTAGGACTGGGGCGTCACTTGCAGGATTCGGGAAGGGGTCGGGCGGGAGGCGGGAGGGCGCCGGCGAGGGCTGGGTCTCCGGGCGGCGGGGGAGGTGGCCCACGGGCGCGGGCGCCGCTCCTTACCTACATCTGCATTGCAAAACGCCTGTTGCGGGTGCACCGGGGAGCAGCTGCAGGCGTCGGCCGGGCGAAGCAGCGTCCCCAGCAGCAGGAGGCCGAGCGCCAGCCGCAGGCTGCGGGCCGCGGCGCCCATGGCGGGCTGGGGGCTCGGCGGTCGGGCGGCGCCGGCTGCGGGCAGGCGGGCACGGGCTTCGCGCTCGGCCCGGGGCGCCGGGCCGGGGGCTCGGCGGGCCTCCGCGGCGCGCCCTCCTCACCTGGCCCACTCGCCGCGCGAACTTTCCGGGCTCTTTGTCTCGGGGGCGGCGAGGGAGCGGCGGGGGCGCGGCCACCGGACGGAGGAAGAAGGGTGGGGGCGGCGAGCGCGCCGCAGCCGTCTCTGCTCCGCGGTGCCTCCGGGGACGCGTTGGCTGCGGGCGCGGGCCGCGCCGCCCTTTTATTGCGCTCGGAGGCGCCTCGGCTCCGCCCCCGGTGGCTGGCGGCCAATGCGGGCCCCGGGCGCTCCCGGCCGCCCCCCGCCCGCGCCTCGCCGCCCTCCCCGGCCCGGCTTTTGTTGCTCCGGGCCGGGCCCGGACCCCGCAGCGGCGCTGGGCCCGGAGCCGCGCCGCACACCTGGCCTCCGCGGGCCCTGGCTCCGCGCGGGGACGCGCCGCCTGGCCCTGCTCCCCCAGCTTGGCTCTGGAGGGGCGCACGCGTGCTCCGCGGCCACCCCGGGTCCGTTAGAGGCTAGTTTCGGGTTGAGCAAAGGGATGTGCCCTTTGCGGCACGGGCCATTCCCTGCCCCACCCGCCATGACCCCTGTGGGCTGGTGGCCTCGGGAAACTCACTGAGGACTCTTTTTCTAAGGGAGGCCTTAGGATTTTAAGTGCGCTTGGCCGGTTTGCTGGGCGGGGAGGAGAGGGAGGCGTGGTTACTGTGCACAAAACAGGATTTTATGTAGACGGGCCATATTTTTGACCAGCCAACGAGAGACAGGGTGGGCCCAGGAGCCAGTGGGACCCTACGCACCGGCCAGGTCCTCTCACAGGCCCTCCCTGGGCCGGCCAGTGCGGAGCCGAAGGACTTGTCCCAAAACAGGTTTGTGTTCCAGGAAGGACCATAAAGGTGTGGACATATGAAGCTGGTAAATTAGTGACCGCGGGGCTTCCTGTGCGTCAGTGAACCCGCCTGTGCCCCACGTGCGCCCTGCGTGCCCCGCCTGTGTCTCACGGGGCTCAGCGGGCGCTGTCGCCCACTCCTGCCCTCGGCACGTGGACATTCCAGCTAAGGAGACGTAAGCCGAGGAAGACGACACAATTAAAGACTAACTGGCCGAGGCGGGAGGATCGCTTGAGGCCAGGAGTCACAGACCAACCTGAGCAAGAGCAACACCCCTACCCCCTCTGTACAAAAAAAGCATAAAAATAGGAAAACTAGCCAGGTGTGATGGCACCTGTAGTCCCAGCTACTCTGGAGGCTGAGGCAGGAGGATGGCTTGATCCCAGGAATTCAAGGCTGCAGTGAGCTATGATTGGGCCAGTGCACTCCAGCCTGGGCAACAGAACGAGACTGTCTTTTAAAAAAAAAAAGAACTACCGCTAAACTGTGTGGTGCCAACTTGAGGTAGGACGCTTTGGAAAAACACTGAAAGAATGGAAAAACGGTTTCTTTCTGTTTATGTGTGCTCTGAAACAGACAACTGGGAGAAAAGTTAGATAGGCAGAGTGGTTATTTTTAGCACCCCGACAAATCCAAAGTCACCTTTTCAGCTTTGTTTGTGTAAACTAGAGTTATGTCATTCACGAAATGACGCTTGAGGCTAACTTTTTAAAGTACAGTTGATTCAGAAAATTATTATGTGTCAGCTGCCTGTGGCCTTTCAGTTTTTTCTTTCTTTCTTTTTTATTGCAAGTGGACCAAAATGCTCTTGAACTTTACAGGGTCCAGAATCGATCGGTCAGCGGATGAGAGAAGCGGGTAACTTAGGGGCTCTCAATCTTTTGGGCAAGGTCTGCATGTAAGTGATCAAATATTAGGGTGACAGATGCCTCAGAGCAGGCCCGTTGTCCACACAGAAGAAGCAGAGCCAGTGTGGGCTGCGTGGGGAGGGGGGTCCTGGGCTCCAGCTTGGGGGGGCAACTCGCCTGGAGAGACTGGGCCCCCAGCTGACGGCCTCTCACCTGCGTCACGGGCTGTCCGCCCCTGTGTCTACCCCACCAGCACACGAGCAGACTGGAGTCTCTCCCAGGAAAAGTTTTGAAAAACCTTCTGTGGACCCCACCTCCCCCATGAGAGAGCACCCTATTTTTCTGCTCCCTCTACCGTCGTCTCCTCTAAACATGTGTCCACACCAGAAGTTTCCAGAGTCTACAGAACAGAGAGAAGCCCCTGGGGCAGCAAGTTTGAGGACCCCAGGCCCTGAGGCCGGAACGTGCGGGACTCCGTGGAGGCCAGGGGTGAGGCCGAGGAGCTCGAGGAAAGGGGATCGAGGCAGGAGACCCGGCGGAGGCCGCAGGAGGATGCACATTCCTGTGAGTGTGGTCTGGAGCCTTTGGAGGGTTCGAAGTAGCAAGGGCAAACAGACACATCTCTGACAAGGTGGGGCTCTCTGGGGGGGCAGTGGTCAAGGGAAAGGGAGGTGGTGACCCTGGGATGCCGCTCGCGGCTTTGCTGGCCTCCCCGGCCTCCCCAGCCACTAAAGGGGATGAAAACCCCCTTTCTAGAGGAGTGCTGGGACTGGCCGACGCTGCAGGTGCGGAGGTGGCGGTTACCCAGAGGCATCTGAGGTCCAAAGGGCCCCACGCGCACTGCAGGGCAAGGGAAAGCCGTCCCTGACACCAGGCCTCCCTCCCGGCCAGAGCCCCCAGCGCACCTCCCGGCCGCCTTCCTGCTGCCCAGGCCAGCTTCTGCCCCCTGACTAGCCTCTTGCTTCCCTCACAGCCAGGATCATCCCGTCTCAAAAACAAGGCGGCGGAGGCCTTGGGCAGGACTGCGGGAGACAGGGAGCAGGTTCGAGCCTGGCTGCTGGCGGCACAGGCTGCTCCTGTGCTTTCTGCTCCGTGGCCGGGAGGGCTGAACGATGCGGGAGGGACGTGGGGAAAGGGCCGCCCACACCCCACGGGGAGGGGCGGGGTCAGGATGCCCCAGGCCCAGGGCAGGGGTGGGAACGAGGAAGGCAGACCCTGGGCCGGCGTCTCCCTCCGTCCCTTCACTCCTAACAAGCCTCCTCCTCCTCTTGTCTTGACACGGGGCGGGGGCGGGGGGAGTAACAGGGGGGCCTCAGCCTGCTGGGCTGCGGCTCGTACCTGCTCCAGGGCAGTGTCTCTGGATTCTGGGGACAGGAGGGAGCAGCACCTGCCAGGCTATTCCAGAGGCGTGGGGGGAGGGGCTTCCAGGACCTTCAGCCCACACTCCTGGGGCCCCACTTCCCACTGGGAACACTCCCCTTGCACCCCCACCCCCTCAAAGAGGCTTCCCAGGGCGTGCTGCAGGGCCATGAGACCGCCCGCCCACGCCCAGACACACCCATCAAGCCCGCCCTGCGCCGGACGGGTAAACACTGTCCAGGGCCGGGGAAGTGCCAGCGCCTCCTCCACCTGCTCGGCTCAGGTAGGCAGAGCCCGGCTGTGCACTGTGTGTCCCCCAGGAGGATGCGCTCGTCTTCTCACAGACTCGCCCTCCCCGTCTGGACGAGAGCCACCTCTGAGCAAGCAGCGTTCTCTCCTTGGAGACAGCTTGAGCGGAGCTGAAGCCCCCACACTCTTTCCGGCAGGTTGCTGGGGAGCCAGATGGTCTCGTGGGGGACAGGCATCAACACTGGCCCCATACGCCCAGGAAGCCAGACCC
The DNA here is from genome assembly GCA_004363605.1 of Indri indri. Lineage (NCBI taxonomy): Eukaryota > Metazoa > Chordata > Mammalia > Primates > Indriidae > Indri > Indri indri. The sequence continues at coordinate 34,138 of RJWJ010011338.1, forward strand.
GGAGCCGGCGGGTCAGAGCTCTGGCAGTGGTGGCAACGTCTTGGGCAGGTCTCGGGGGAGCCAGGAGCTGGTAGCTGTAGGGGACGCTGGGGCATGTGTCTGTGTGTCTGGCTGTCTGGAGGGTTTCTGCAGCCATGAGACATGCAGCTCTGAGGGGAGGGGGCAGCCCACTGGCACCGTGAGGGCCTTCCCCACCCAGCTGGGCATCAGACTCTTGGCCACAAAGGGTGAGTGGTGCCATCCAGCCCAAGTGTCTGTCCCCAGCCTCCCTTTGTGGGGCTGTTTACCTTGGGCCATCCTGGAGATGACAAGAAGGTGTCAAGCATGGCCAGGGCTCGGCGTGTGAGACATGATGCAGTGTACTGAAGCAGCTTCGTGGTCAGTGGTGGGTGCTCTAAAGGGCGTTTCGACATGAATTTCAACATTCATCCTCTTCGCTCTGGGCCGGGCTTCTCAGCCCTGGCATGGTTAACACCGGGCCAGATCACTCTTCGAGGCCAGGCTGTCCTGGGCACTATAGGATATTGGGCACTGTGTCCCTGGCCACGACCCACCGGATGCCAGTAGCACCCCCTACACACAGGCGTGACAACGAACGATGTCTCCGGACATTGCGAAATCGCCCCGGTTGAGAACAACAAACTTAAAGAAACTGATAAAAATTTTGGTCCTGAGCAAAGCAAGATGCAGAGACGCAGGAACCACAGGGTTCCATCTTGCAGAGCCATCAACTATGCACATGTCTGTAACCTGGAAGACAGTGGCAATCACACACCGTGCTGTGACGTGGGTGTCAGGGGACAGAGGGAGGCAGGGAACACAGGAAGATTCTTTTTGAAAAGTGTCCATGATAAAACAGCATGCGTACTATTTCATTTATGTGAAATGAAATATATGGGTGGATCTAGACAGAAGTACACAAAAGAGTTCCTTGAAACGTTAGTGGGGTGCGGCTGGGTGGTGGGGGCTTTGGTGAAAGATCTATCCACCCTGCTCCGTGTGCGGGAAAGCCGCGGTCAGGTGAGGGTTCGATCCTGAAATGGACAGCCCCAGGTGCAGAAATACAGGTATTTTCCCCATACTTCCTGTATAACACCATTGGAGGCTTCTTGGCCATAGCTGCCGGGGTTCACTTGCAAATGACCCTGCACCGTCATCTAGCCGCCTTGGTTCTCACCTGCCTTCAGGTTTTCCTTTGCCGAGTCCATTGCCATCCCACAGGGCATCTTTAAGGAGGTGGGAACCTGGCCTCCCCTGACCCCATCTCCTGATACCCGCCTCCCCTTCCCAGGCAGGCACCCCTCGGGGCAAAGCCCGGGCACCCCGCTCAGCAAAGCCGCCTGGATGCCAGCCCCTGCAGCCCTCTGCGGCAGTCCCAAGCCCCTGTCGCTGTGATCTAGTCTCCAGTGACTCCAGAAAGAGCAGAGGAGAGAGTGGCAGAGAGCCTGTCCTGGGGCGGGCAGGAAGCCCGTGACGTCATTGGCTCTACGAGACTGCCACATCTGAACTACTCGAGCACCCGTCCCAGACTGAAAGCTCATAAACCCTCCTCCGGAGAGGTGGCCCTGGTACAGCCCGGGTTTCACCCCTGGGCCGGGAGGCCTTTGGGGACCTGTAGCACACGGACTCTGATATGCCAGCATCTCTCCGCCCGGTGGCTGGGTTTCGCCTCCTCTTTGACTCAGAAGGTCTCCCATCCCGCAGGGCGGGTCTGGGCAGGGCCCTCGGTCCTCCTTGCAGGAGTGAGGGGGTCTCAGGGAGCAAGGCTCCTGCCGCCAAGGACTCCGCAGAATCTGCACCCCTGAGCCGGCCTGCCTTCCCCACCTCCCCCTTCCCTGCCTGGCTGCCTCCCGCGCCCCTGGCACTGGGCTCTCCTGGGTCCGCCTTCCTGCGAGGAACAAGGCGGAATCTGATTGCTGCCGATCCCGTTCAGGCCTGCCACTCCGCGCTTCCTCGTGCCCGCCCGTTTCCTCTTGGCCCTGGGCGTGTGGTCATGTGCTTCCTTTCATGGGCGGGCTGGGGACCAGGGCCAGGGAGCAGAGACGAGAACCGGTGCCCCTCATCCCCGGCGAGACACCGCCCAGCACAGCAAGCCTTGTCCGGGCCGACTTTTCCTGGTTTCAGGTTCCCCTGCCTGGAAACCTGGCCTGGGGAGGCTCGGGTTTCCCGCCGGCCACCTTCCTCCTCTGCCTTTGGTGTTGGTGAGTGACGGCCCATGGCCATGATGTCATCGCCTCTCCAAACAGGAGGGAAGCTGGCTTGGCAGGGCTGGCGGCCGTCCCTGCTGAGTGCAGCAGTAAATCTCATTCAAGGCTATGATTAGGTCTGTGCCCAAGCATTTCCTCTCTCTCTCCCCTTCCCTCTCCCCATCCTGTTTTTCTTTCTGCGCACTGCCTTGCCTTCCCCTCTTCCTGCCTTCCCCTCTTCCCGCCTCCCCTTCGTAGTCCTCTCTCCCCTGGGGATGCTTCAGGTTCTCGGTGACGTCATTTCTGCGGCCAGCAGCACACTGGTCTTGGCCAGACTCTTGCTACCTTCAGATTCAAGACCAGCCTCCCTCCCTCTGGAGCCAGCTGCAGGGGACAAGGAAGGGGTCCAAGTCCCTGACTCCAGGGGACTGTGGGGTGGGAGTGTAGGGCAGCGTTCTCAGGGCCCCCACTCAGCTCGAGCGGGGTGCCAGGCAGCGGAACGAGCAGGTTTGGGTGTCTCTGGCTCCAACAAGAGCAGAAGCGATGGAGCCAGGAGGAGGGAGGGCGAGGGGAGCCGGGCTCCTTGGACGGTGATGCATCGGGTCCCCCTGCCATCTCTGACTGGTTTCTGGAGCTTTCGACTGGCTCGTTGACTCTTGGGCATGCCACCCCTCCTCTCAGCCAGAGAGCAGCCCGGCTCCAAAGGCGTGAGGGGCGGCCCCATAGCCCGGGCAGTGGCTCACCTGCTGAATCCAGAGCTCGCCGCGCCTCCCCACGCCTGGGTGGGAGTGGGATCCCATGAACAGTCCCATCCACGTCACCGCACCCCTCTTCTTCCCGCATGACTGGTCACCTGGCTCTGTCCTGGTGTTCTCTGGCCCAGGAACCAGGCCAACGGCTAGCCACCACTCAGGGGTCCCTGCTTTCCGTGGCTCCCAAACTGTCACCTGACACAGAGCTGTGTTGCCATGGAGGCCTGGGCAGGTGACATACCTAGCACCTGAGCTGGGCTGGGCTCCCTGCAGGGGTGAAGGATGCTCTGGGTTCCCATCACTGCTCCCTGTCCTGTAGGGCTGTAGTTCCGCCCCTTGGGGGAGGAGGGGGCCTTGCTGCTGACGGGTAGCCACAGTCACCCCTCCCCCGCAGACACCAGCTGCTCTGGACTCCGCACTCCTTCCCCGCTGGGCCTGGATGTGGCCTCACGCCCCTCCTCACCGCGCTCTGGCCAGGTGAAGGTGCCACATGGTTTATCTGATCCCGGGGAGGTGCCAGCTGGGCTGCGTGGAGACAGAGCCGCCCTGACAGGGGCCGAGACAGGCACTGCCTTTCTCCAGCTTGTCACCTCCTTTCCCTCTGTTATCTCACGGGTCCCTTGTTTTCATGTCTGTCCACCCCCTTGACTGTGCACTTTGTGAGGTTACAGATTGTCCCTTCGTTCATTCCTTTCATTCATTCATTCATTCCACAGGTGTTTATTGGGCGCCAGCCACGGGTCAGAGCTGGGCAGGAGCTGGGGATATGGATGGAAACAAGTGGCCCCTTCCTCCTACAGCACGAACCATCCTTTAGCAGGAAAAACAGACAAAGGGGCAATTGCAGAGCATGGGGTTGTGATGACTCTGGTACCAAGGGCAATGGGTGGGCGCCAGCAAGGTCGCGGGGTGTCCAGAGGCTGCCTGGGACAAATGACACCTCCAGTGGTACCCGGAGCTTGAGTGAGAGCGGTCCGGATAAAGGGGCAGGCACTGCTCCAGATGGAAGGGCCAGTGCTCGAAGGCCCACAGGTGGGAGGCCACCTGAGGCTCCTGGGGGGCCAGGCTGGCCGAGCTCAGGGCCCGCAGGGGGCAGGGCCTGGGCTGTCAGCGTGGCGCGTCTGAAGGTGAGTGTGGCGGGGACGGAGGCAGCAGCTGTCGGTGGTGACTCACTGCTGAGCAGGATGGTTGGAAACACATGTTCCCGCCAAGGGCGCATTTATTACTCAGAGCCGAGGGTTCTTGGATGGCCCCCGACGTCAACAGGGAGAGGGGTGGGGCAGAGCGGTCAGCGGGGCGGTGGGACAGCTCCGGGCTCGTCCTTGTCACGCTCACGGACTCTGCGCCTTGGCAGCCGTGGTGGGATCGCTCCTCCCGTCTGGCCGTGTTCCTAACTGCTACTTAGAAAAAACTCCTTATGAGAAATTTCAAACATGTTTATAAGGAGAGAGGACAGCGCAAGGCTCACCCACGTACCGATGCCCAGTTTCGAAAATTACCAACTCGTCCAATCTCGTTTCATCAACATCCGCCCCAGTGGATTGCTGAAGCGAATCCCAGACACGGTCGTTCATATGCAGATACTGGAAGGAAATTGTCCTGTTTTTAACGAAGGCATACCTTCTCTTCTTGTGGGTGGAGAAGCACGTTAACTTCACTCTACGAGGGTTTATCTCAGCGTCAGACTTTTCTCTCCTCTCAGGGCAAAACCAGCTTCCCAGCATTCCCCTCTCGGAATCCTCGCCCTGTCGAAACACACCTTCTCACCCACCGCGCAGACACACCCTGGGGATGTCTTCGGGCCTAAACAGACTACCTCCTTCCCAATCCCTCTGTTGGACTCTTGAGGGCCTCTTGGGTACAGTGAAGGCCTGTGATTTCTCGGGAGCCTGGAAGTTCCCTGGGTGGGTGAGGGGAAACATCTGGAATATTCTTGCTGCCTATTGGTTGTGGAACGCCTACTACATACCCTTCCCGTCGTCACCATGTCATGCGATGGAGGAAGGACGGTTTGATGTAGCAACATGGGCTTGAGGATCAGATAAACGAGGGTTTATCTCTCGTCACCAGGGGTGTGACCTGTGCGTGCCCGTTTAACCCCGTCAGTCTCTCCTTCCGAATTTGCAGGATGGGGCCTTGCTGGTTCCTGTCTGAGGAGCTCACAGGACAGTGCCCAGCACTTCCCAAGTCCTTGCGAAACTGGCTACGAAGGGGCCAAGCAACAAAGCAGGCGGCATGGCCAGGAACCCAGGGTTCACACCCAAACCCCTCAGACCGCAGACCCCCTGCCCTTTCCCCACCGGCAGGCACACCCCAGGAGCACCCTTATTGGCGTCCACTGAGCCGCCACTGACCAGTGAGGTTGGCCGTGATCGGAAAGGTTGTCTCTGCCAGGGCCCATCCCCCGGATGCTGGAGCTGGGACACCGAGTTCCCGGGAAGCTCTCTTCGCAGGAACCCAACCCCAGGGAGCCAGCAGCAGTGGGGCTTCCAGCCCGCTGGAGGGGAGAGGACTGGTGCGGGGGTGGCTCCCATCACCTGGAGGCAGGTGAGGACTGATCCTCCCACCTGGGGACAGGAACCTTCAGTGTGACCCAGTCCAGATCTTTGATTGTAAGGGACAGACACCCGGATGAGACAATTTAGGCAAAGTGGGTTTTTTTCAAAGGACACAGGGAATGTCATGTAACTGACAGGCAAAAAGTGCAGAGTCCCCAGGGCCACTTTGTCCTTTTTGCTCCTCTCACGGCCCTGCGCGGCTCATCTCCACGTGGTTTCCTCTCTGCCTCTGTTCCCCCCACTCGCTCTCTGCATGTCCGTGGCGGTGGGACTGCTCTCTCCCTCTGCCAACCTTTTGGTCCAAACACCCCCATCTAGTTCTGTCTTCTCTAGGGTGACATTCCTGTGTGTCAGGATCCGACCAGGCCAGCACAGGCCAGGTGACTTCCCACACCTGGCTCCCTGGAGTGGGCACTGGCACCAACTGGGCAGTCAGGGCCCAGGGGTCTGAAGGCAAGGACTTCAAGAGTGGGAGTGGGAGTGGGTGCCTCTCTGGAGGGAGGACAGTGAGTGCCCCTATGGAACGTCCCACGGGTGGGCACAGCTGGGCCCTTGACTGCCTGCCTGTGAGATCTTTGCACCTTGGAACCTCTCAGCCAGGGGAGAAGGCAGTCAGGGGCAGTGCCTCTGGAGGGTCTGTCACAGCCCTGGCACGATAGCCATGTGCCCACCAGCTCGAAAGAGGTTCTGTCTGCCAGAGGGTCCTGCGGGGCCCCATCCCCCAGGCCTATGGTCTCTCTGGCCTGATGGGGGAGGGGAAGAGCACTATTTAAGGCAGATGAGTTCAGGATTCTGGTCTTGTCCGTGACGTCTCCTGGGCAGCCGTGGAGGGCGGTAGCTGCTCCAGGCTTGGACGTTGACTGGAAGACATGTCCGGGGGGCGCGGAGGGGGGGCTGCCACTCTTACCTTGGCTGCCAAAGAAAATATTTTTCGCAGGTTCCTTGTGAGCTGAGAATGAAAATTCAACACCCAGCAGGATGAGTCCGGCAGGGTGGGGAGGGAGGCTTGGCTTTCTCCAGGAGTCTGGAAGACACTCAGGGGCGGCGGCATTCTGGCCACGTCGCGACTGCAGGTCCTGGTGGCTGAGACAGGGCAGGTGAAGAGAGCAGCCCCAGGGTGGAGAGGCCTGGGGCCCCGGCCGAAAATGGAGTGGCGGGGAGGGTGTGTGTCTAAAAGGGCAGGGGCGGCATCTCAGCCTGAGCCTAAATGCTCCCCAAGAGGCATGTGGTAGACACGGCTTCTCGAGGGGTTGCAGGGGCTCTGGCTCAAAATACACAGGACAACAACAAACTCTTCTGAAAATCACAGATGCACACTGATTTTAGAAAGTTCAGATACACCAAAAGGAAAAAATATAACCAATACTCACGTAATCAGAGGGGATTCCTTGGATCCTGTGTGTTAATATTGCGGCACATTCTTTTTATTTGTACATGACTGTATATATATTTTTCATATCTATGAACACATACATAGCAAGTGAGATAGTGTGTCCTCATTTGTAGCTTTTATTAAACCCATGAAGTTATCGTGAGCATCTTTCCATGTCATTAAACAATTCCCTGCAATACCACTCACAGCATCTGCATGGTTCTCTGCAGGAGGTGAAATGGGGCTGCCAACAGCAGCTCCCAGCTTGTGGCCCTAACAGCTCCCAGTCCCAAAGAGCAAGCAGGTGTCCTCAGCCGTTGCCATGGAAAGTACCTGAGGAAGGCTCTGATTGGCCAGGCTTGGATCCTGTGCCCAAACTTGGGCCAATCCCTGTGGCCAGCAGGATTGAGAACTTTGATTGGCCGGGTCTGAGCCACATGCTCATCCTGTAGCCAGGAGGCAGGGGAAGGGATGCGGAATGGGCGGAAGTCACGGGTCCCCTGCTGCAGGCCAACAGGAGCCCTGCAAGTGCGAGTGGCAGGAACAGCGAGATGTGTCTAAGACTGAAAAACCACGAGACCCAGTGTCTTCCCCTGAAGAAGCTTATGCTCTGCAGGAGACCCCAAAATATGAAAAACCCAATGAAAAAGGGGTTAAATTTCAAAAACACCATAAACACAGCAGGAGGGCTTTGCTGCAGGGCAGGCCTGGGTGTAAGTCCTATTTCCCATGACCTTGGCCAATCCTTTATTTCCCTGGCCTGGAGCTTCCTATCCACAGAGCGGAACAGTGAAACCTATGTCAGGGTGTGGCGAGAATTCCATCAGTCGCCATGCGCGGTTTGGAGCCTGGCACAGAGGTGGCGTTGGTAGGCGGGGGTGAGTAGCACTTGCTCAGGGAAGGGAGAGGACGAGAGGCGCAGACCTAGCGCTCGGAGAAGGCTGCAGAGGGAGTGGCGGATTCGTCACCGCCAAAGGTGGGAATGACCACATGTCCATTAGCTGGTGGATGGGCAAGGAAAGCGTGGTGCATCCACGCTGTGGGATGTTATTTGGCCATAGAAAAGAACGAAGCGCTGACGCATGCTCCCGCGTGACTGAGCCTTGGAAACGTTATGCTAAGTGAAAGAAGCCGGACACACAACAGGGAATGATTCCATTTACGTGAAAGTCCAAAAAGTCAGAAAGTGGATGAGCACTGGCTTAGAGCTGGGGTTCAGGGGGCGGGGAGGACGGGTTGGGGAGGTGGGACGCTGATGGCTACGGGGTGCGAAGCTTCGCTTTGGAGTGACGAAAGTGTTCTAAAGTTGACTGTGGTGGGCGCACAGCTCCGTAAGTATATTAAAAACCACTGAATTGTCGCTTTAAATGGGTGAATTGTACGATCCGTGAATTATATCTCAATATAACTATTTAAAAAAAGAAAGAAAGAAATGTGAATTTGGGACTTGAAAGCTGGGTTGAGCTTAGAGTGTCAGGAACAAGAAACGGAGCAGGTGGAGGAGTGGCTTGCCCGGGGACGAGGGGCGCCGGGCAGGGTCGTGGCATGAACCCGGCCAGAGCAGGCTGGCACTGGCCGTGCCGCGGCAGGGGCCAGAGAACACGAGAGCCACCACCTCCTCACGTGGGAGCCCGGGGCCCCCACTTCTACTTCCAGAGGGTGCCAGGACAGACAGGGACCCTCGGTGGCCTCGGCAGGATGCTCCGAACAGGAGAGACTGTGAAAGGCTCAGCCCACTGGCTTCCAGGACAGTGAACTTGGGAGGCAGGAGCCTGTGGACGGTTAGAATGCCCCACCCCCTTGCTCAGACTGCCCCGCGGAGGACCGGCCTCTGCCGTCCGGCCGCCCTGCATGTTTCCTGTCGAGGACCTGTCATCCTTCCCATCTCTAAGCCATGCCCACAAGGTCCAAGCGCACCTGTCGTGATCTAACCAATGAGGAGCGAGGCAGAATAAAGTGGCCCCGACAGCGTCACCACCGGCTTCACCGTCACTATCATCCCCTTTTGGACACTCCAAGAGGAGTATTTTCTGCTGCACCCGCCCGCGGACCGGTGCGGGCAGCGGGCCCTGGTGCTGGGTCGTCTGAGTGGGCGCCGCGGGTGAGGGCGAGGCCGGGAGGAGGTGAGAAGAGCTTCCCACGCTGGGGCTGGGCAAGGCACGGATTTGCTGGCAAGAGAGCAAACAAAATTAAAGCCACCCGGAAGACGAGCAGGAGCGGGGAAGGGACAGGGGCCCAGTGCGTTGGCTGGGGTGGCGGGTGGACGGCTTGGGGGACGCTGGTGGGGGGGCGGGGCTCTGGGCAGCTGCTGGATGTGGTGCAAGGAAAGCTGGGGAAAGAGGGATGTTTTGCTCAGTTTTGAATGCAACGCCTTCATTAGGTATTTAAATCACATTGAAAATTATTATTCATCTTTAACGACTAGACTTTAATTTTTAGGACAGTTTTAGTTTACAGAAAACTGAGCAGACAGTGCAGAGCGTTCCCACGCATCCCCGCCCCCCGTGGTCCCTGTCGTTAACATCTGGCGTTTGGCGAGATACATTTGTCACAGCTGAGCCCGCACCGACACACGGTCACTCACCAGGGCCCGGGTTGACATGCGGCTCCACTCTCGCGCGCGCCACGCCAACTGCCCTGGAAACCTCCTGCGCCCCACCCACCACCCCTCCCTCATGCGCTCGGGGTCTCCTTCCCAGTGACATTTGCTCCGCAAGGGTCACCAGGAGCCCAGCTTGGGCAGCATCCACCACACGTGGTCTTGCCCCTGCGAGGCGTCAGGGTCTTCACTGGCCTCAGGCTCAGTCCCAGGCGCCCCTGCTCCCCCGGCTGGGTCCTGCCAGGCCAGCGGCTCCCCTCCCACATGGGAGAGGAACAGAGAATCTTTGTTTCAGGATCACGAGAGAAAACAGGCAGCCGGAAGACATGAGGCTGGGTCTGGGTCACCCCACCCAGGCCACCAAAGTCCTCCATTTGTTTAAGACTCGGTCCTGTGCGGGAGAAAGAGCCGGGCCAGGCACTGCCAGGGACTGTCCGCGGGCAGAAAGCACTGGCGGGGAGGCTGTCTTGCAAGCCCACAGCCTGGAAGGCCCCTCGGTGTCTCAGTCTGCACGTACGTTATGAAACGGTGTGTTGCTTTGCTGTCTGAGAGGGAGCAGAGGGAGGCTTGGGGCACGGGGAGAGGGTGGCCCTGACACTTTGGAAGACTTTGCTACATTCAGGCATCCATGGAAGGTTGGTGTGATGGCGGCAAGTCCTAGGCAAGGTGTGACAACCTCTAAAAGGCAGTAACATCAGGGAGAGCCCCAGGGCCAGCCCACGCCCCAGGGGAGGGCTCACAGAAGAGCCCTTCTCATGTGTGTCACTAGACAATTGGCCTCCCCAGCACTGCTCAGGAGCACCACCACCCAGGGCCAGATGCCCCGAGGCCCCTTGGCCTCGTGCACATGGAACTGCATGAGAGACAGACAGCTCACCCACAAATCAGCGTGGTGGCCTCGCGACTTCGGAGCTCAGACCCAGACCCTCTGCCGATTCCCTTTGGCTGGGGTGTCTTGACAGGTGTGATAACTTGCGACCCCTCCCTCCTGACAGGTAACTCTGCA
>RJWJ010011339.1:0-26145 GCA_004363605.1 Indri indri
GGGGGAAGGGGAGGTGGTGTGCAGGGAGGGGGTTGGGCTTTTGCTGAAAATAGTGCAATGACCTCTCTCCTCCACCAGCGCAGCCTACTAAACCTGACCTGCTGCCTGCCATCAACCCGATCAATCCAACACAGATGTGGCCCCTTCCCCTCCCCACCAGAGCTGGGCCTATGTGTGTGTTGGGGACTCTCTCAAGCCCCCAGTTTCCCTCTGTGGCTCTACCTGTTTCTCCTTTGTTCCCCACTCTGTACCCTTTCTATCCTTTCTCTTCTTTACCCCACTATGTTTAGCTCCCTCTCACCTTTAGATTCCTAACCCCCACTCACTCCTCTATCCTCCTCCCAGTGTTCTCCAACTCCCAAACTTATTTCATCTTCTCTTACCATGATCTTTCCCCTCTCATTCTATTCTAGGCTCCATATTTCTCTGCCTATCTGCTCTAACTTGCCTTCATCCCTAACAGTCTCTTCTCTAGCATCTCCCTCACCATTTCAAATCTCTCTCCTGCCTCTTCCCCTTTCCCTTCTTTTTCCCTATGTCCTGTGTCCCCATATCTGCTGAGGGACAAGTGTATGGTGATTCCCTGGGATGGAGATGGGGGACTCTTGGTTTAAGAAACCAAAGACTCAGATGGGGCCCTGGTGCCTAGTCTCTCACCTTCAAACACTGGGTCACCTTAGGTAGAGGGGTAGGTTTTGAGTTTAGAAAACCAACAAACATTTATTGAGAAGCTACTACTGTTTTCACATTATTTAATGTTGAGCACTCCTGTGAAGCAAGAATTATTATCTGTAGCACACTGAGAAATTTGGTGGGTGAGATATTGGTCAACAAGAAGTCAGTGATTAATCCCACTTTAATTGTAGCCAGAGAACAGCTTAGATGCCGGGAAGAACTTTCAGATACTTACCTGTATAATTTAAGCTTGGGAGTTTAGTGAGTTCATTCAGTATGTATTTATCGAGTACTGCCTGGTACTATGGGAAGCACTAAGGCTACAATGGTGAGCAAAATAGACTCAGTATCAACAGTGGCTCAAGGACATTAGTACCTAAAGGCAAGAAAATAGACAATTCCTATGCTGGAATTAGGCAGAGTATGACATTTGGAACATTTCTTGTCACTCCCCATCTCACCAGTATCTTCCCTGCCCCAGCAACTCCTAAACTCTGAATCTTCACTCCCCAAGCCCCACACCATTGCATCATCACTGAAGATCCAGCCAGTAGGGTAACTGGAAGGACTACCAGAGCCCTGGGACCTCAGAGAAGAATCAAGGAAAAAGAAGCTACAGAGGGACTTTTGTGTATCATGTCCTGAATATATGAAGATCGTTAAGCACTTTGTTTCTTCTCCATCTCCCTTGAAGGGTCCTCTTCCTGCAGTGGGAGTAAGGGGAAGTGCTGGTGGGAGACAACATGATAAGTCCTTCATGATTATGAAGAATGTGAGACCTGGACATATTTAAGGGCCTAGACTTCCTGACCATATTTTATGTGGCTCTGAAGCTCATTCCTGATTCTCCCTATCTAGAGTGAGAATGGATATTTCTGTCAGATGGAGACATGATATAGGGCACTCCCAACTGATTTAAGAGGTTAGGAAGGGGAACTGGGAGGAGATGGAATGGAAGCAGAAACAGTTATGTATTGAGCATCATCCTTTAGACCCAAGAAGGGTCAATTTATGGCCTAGAGCAAGGAGAAATGGGTCAAAATGTAAAGCTGGGATGTTGAACCTTTATAAAGATTTATTGGCACTCGAAGCGAAAGGAAGCTCAGGTGAGAAAAGAGGACTGATTATAGTTGATCTGCTGTGTTGATTATTTCTGATGCTCTGGGCAAATAGGAGGAAACAACAGGGAGGTAGTTTTTCCCTTCTTCAAGAGCTGGGGCAGTAATGGTGATGGTAAGGAGGAAACAGCTGAGGAAACTTGTTCTCAGGGGAGAGGGAATGGAGAGACAGATGTACAGGAAGTACATGGCTAGTTCCATTCTGCTGGGTGTGTTATTCTTAATGGGAGTGGGGCAAGAAGTATAGATCTGAATTCTGGTTTACTTAATGGGATTAATTTAGACCATGCTCCCTATCTGGACCCTGGGTTATCCCCTCTGAGACTGTATTTTTTGGTGGGGAGAAGGCTGTGCCAAGCTCCACCTGCCCATCAGAAAAATCAGAGCAGAAATGGGGCAAGGTGGCCTAAGCATAAGAGGGATGACTTCTATGAAGACCATCAAAGATTCAGAAAAAGTTGGAGCCCTACAAGCTGGGAAAAGTTGTAGGAAGGAAAGGAGGCTGGTGGAGGGAGAATCCCCTGACAACTATCTTAGCAGGTTATCTGGTAGAGGGGAACCTATGCATTAGGGCAAATGGATTAGGGAATGGGTACGGATCAGTAAGGCCTGACAAAGCCAAGAAGGGAGAGGAGGCAGTGTTTTGGGTACCAGAGACATAGTAGTCAATAAGACAGGCATGGGAGAAGGGTAAAGAATTGGAAAACTCAGGCTGAGGAGTCCAAATTGCCAGTGCCACCCAGAGCTGCTGATGGTCTCCACAAGTGCCCTTCGCTAATGCTGTGCTCCCTTCTCTCTTATCAGCGGACCCAGCAGTGCAGACAGATGGCAGCCCTCTCTGCTGCCATTTCCACTTCAGCCCCAAGGTGATGTTCACAAAGGTACTGAAGGCTCAGCTGTGGGTGTACCTGAGGCCCGTGCCCCGTCCAGCCACAGTCTACCTGCAGATCTTGCGACTGAAACCCCTAACTGGGGAAGGGACCGCAGGGGGAGGGGGCGGAGGCCGGCGTCACATCCGTATCCGCTCACTGAAGATTGAGCTGCACTCTCGCTCTGGCCACTGGCAGAGCATTGACTTCAAGCAAGTGCTACACAGCTGGTTCCGCCAGCCACAGAGCAATTGGGGCATCGAGATCAACGCCTTTGATCCCAGTGGCACAGATCTGGCTGTCACCTCCCTGGGGCCAGGAGCTGAGGGGCTGGTGAGCAGGGGGTCTTAGGTGGTGGTGGATATGTGTAACCTGGCCCTAAGGAGATAGGGATGTTGGAAAAGGTAGACCAGGAATGTGAAGGGAGCTGGGGACTAGCATTATTTCTCCGAGGCCAGGAGCTGATTCTAGAGGAGTTGTGGGGGGTGGCAACTATCACTTTTCAGGGATCCAAGCCAGACAACAGCTGAAAACTGAATTTGAAGGTGAAGGTGTCAGTCAGTTAATGGGAGACTCGTGGGAAAACAGAAACTCGCCATTGGTGAGGCCTTGGGCCAAGGGGCTGATGAGGGTCAGGTTGCCAAGGAAGAAAGAATTAGGGAAGGTGAGCTGAAGGAGAGATGGCTAGCTGGCAAGAAAAGTGGATAGAAGATAAGATATGGGAATGGGAGCAGTGGAAAAGCTGAGAAGTCAATGGTCTCTATTCTGGTGCCCCTGTTGAGAGGCAGGTGAGCAAGGAACAGGGAAGAGGAATGGTTCAGGGCTATTTCACATCTCTTTCCCCTCTCCCTGCTCCTCAGCATCCTTTCATGGAGCTTCGAGTCCTAGAGAACACAAAACGTTCCCGGCGGAACCTGGGCTTGGACTGTGATGAGCACTCAAGCGAGTCCCGCTGCTGCCGATATCCCCTCACAGTGGACTTTGAGGCTTTCGGCTGGGACTGGATCATCGCACCTAAACGCTACAAGGCCAACTACTGCTCCGGCCAGTGCGAGTACATGTTCATGCAAAAATATCCGCACACCCACCTGGTGCAACAGGCCAATCCAAGAGGCTCTGCTGGGCCCTGCTGTACCCCCACCAAGATGTCCCCAATCAACATGCTCTACTTCAATGACAAGCAGCAGATTATCTACGGCAAGATCCCTGGCATGGTGGTGGATCGCTGTGGCTGTTCTTAAGGTGGGGGACTGAGGACGCCTCCCCGACAGACCCTACCCCAAGGCCCCCAGCCCCCCAAGCCCTTAGAGCTCCCTCCACTTCTTCCCATGAACATCACACCTTGTTCCCCAACCAAGCAGTGTGCAATACAACAGAGGGAGGCAGGTGGGGATTGAGGGGTGAGGGGTTTGGGGGAAAGAGGAAGGAGGGGAATGGTCAGGTTGGGGACTGTTTGAAGTTTGCAGATGAGAAGGTTTGGCAAGAAGACAGAGAGATGTAGAGACAGAGATAGAGACAGAGGAATAGAGACAGGAACAAAAAGAGCAGCAGTGAGAAGGCAAAGGGAGGGACAGGCAGAAGAGACAGACTAGGCAGAGACAAAACACTGAGAAAGGAACTGAAATGGAGTAATAAATGAAAGCCCCACACCAAGCTTCCTTTCTTCCACTGGCAAGGTGAGGGGCTTGGTAGAGTTTGGGGAGATCCCCTGACTACTCAGTAGGAGAGGAAATCAAAAACCTATTCTTAGCTTCTTCCTTCTCTTCCTCCAACAGTGGCCAGGGGAAGGGAAGTGAGGGCAGGGGCAAAAGTAAGGATTTGGGAATTTTATTTATTTATTTATTGTGACTTTTTCCTTTTTTTTTTTTTTTGGTATTTGGCTTTACTGGAATAGGAGGGCCCCTGCCCACTGTGCCCCATTTATCCCTTATTCCCCAAACCCTGCTCTCCCCCAATACCCACCCACTTAAGCACTTGTATAAAGCCTCCAGGGTTGGGAATGGGAGTAAAGGGCAAGAGGGCTAACATGGAAGTTTCTGACCCATAATCATCCTAACTCAATCTTTCTGAGCCAAACAGGTTGAATTGAAGCCAATTGTCATGGAAACAGTATGAGGTTAGGGTTTAAGAGCAGGGGGTGGGGAAGGAAGCAGGTGGGAACCCTCAACATCCAGGATCTATGTAAGGAGAGCCACTAAACTAACCCTCAGGTCCACCCTCAATGATACTGGGTTACTTAGCCAGAGGGTGCAGCCTGCATATGCCCAAATTCCCTCAGCCGAGAGAGACCAAAGAGCCTGTGGAATGCCCCTGCTCCCAGCCTCTATCTTCAGGTCAATAAAAATGAGAGTATAGAGATCCCAGAGTCCCCTGGGTCTGGTAAGGGTTAGGAGGGGTCAAGAAAGGAATAGTAAGGAGGCTGAAGGTTACAGGGCATTTGAATCCAAATCACTGCTCTGGGCTAGGGAATAGAGCCAGCAGACCAAGGTGGAAGGGATTCTGGAGGGGGGACATTTTAGTCCCCCAACCCCAAAGCTCAGGGTGGAAGGGGGGAGAACAAGGGAGCAGAGTGTCTATAATTATTTTTACCTTTTATTTTTGGAATCTAACAGTACCTGACAGCAGGGAGGGGATAGTAAGTACAGCAGGGAAAAGCATCTCCCAAGGCCAGTTAGAGCAGAGGATGGGAAGGATGGAGACTCCCTGCTTTGGAAGGCTAGGAAGCAGGCAGAGACTCATTGCCACTTCCAGTCACTAGCTAGGCCCATTCATTCCTCCCACAATCCCGACCCACCCGCCTCTAGACTCACCATGCCTCAGTTTCTTCCCCTCGATGGAATGAGAAATAGCAGCACCCGCCACAGCCAAGAGATGAATTCTGAGCACTTACCACGGGCACTTTATGGACATAAAATACCTCTCGCTGTGGGACAGATAACCAGGGCACCAGAGTAGTGGTGAAGAGATATGAGGCTTAGAAGAGTCACAGGCTTCAGAGTACAAGTTTCCCTCTGCCTCCCAGCTGGACAGTGCCTGAAGCCAAGGAGTTGAGAATCTAATCCACACCCCATCCACACCTCACTACCAGACTAGACCTCTTGGCCCCCGGCAAGAGCCTAGAGGATGTCAGGAGAGGAGGGGGGAAGAACCTTCAGCAAAATTATCATTCTAAGTAGGGCCAGCAGTTATGGGTCTGATATAAACAGTACTAAATGAAAGTAAAGCCTGACCTGGATAACAGACCTGGAAGGCAAGTTCTTCCTGAGAGCATGACTCTCCCATTTGGCCCAGACGGTAGAAGAGGCAAAGGTCTGTGACCACCCTTGAAAAGGTGATGGTGGTGAGCTTTAGCATCTTATTCCTATTCTCATAATGAGAAAGTGAAATAAGGTGTTTCACTATAGAAATGGACGGGGGCTGTTAAGCTTGTCAATTTGCCTTCTCCCATATAGCAGCTATGTTAACCCCAAGCCTCTCCTCTCTGGCCCCTGTTCTTCATCCTTCCTTCTGCCCCATTCTTGGAGAACAAGACACACCTGACCATCAACACCACTCACATTTCCATGGTGGAAGGAGAGGAACAGAGATGTGAAGAACAGAAGATGACTCCCTCCAAGGTCAAATGTCTCTTGATCTTGGCACAGGGTAGAGGTTGGGCAATATGCATCAGGTAACTTCCCTCTACAGATTGTAGAGAGCTGGGGCATTAAACGTGGGGGACACTTAGAATATTGCCTCTTTAATACCACCAAATAAAGACCTTTGTGGGGGTAGGGAGGCCTTTCTCTTATGAACATAAATCTATGAGCTGAAGTCTCATTCCCCTGTTCCTCCCTAGCCCCAAAGAGGCATGGGGTAAAGAGGCTTGGGGGCATAGCTCTGCAACCCAGTGGGAGCTAACCGCCCCGCCACCTGTGTGTGGACCTGGCCAGTGCCCCTCCGAACGTATCATTAGTGTAATTATTATTTACTTTGTGTATTTGTTACATCTTGTGCGTGATAGCCTTTCTTTGTTAAGGATGTCTGAGAAGTGTGGGGGTTGACAGGGGCACTGGAATGCCGGGAAAGGACTTCTTCACTGAGATCAAGGCTTCCTGGAGGGAACCATTGCAAAAAGGCCATCAGGCAGTTTTCAAGTTATGTGACAGAGGGCAAAGATGGCCATAGGGTGCTCTGAGTTTTGGGATGGTCACATGACACAATCCAGCACTTGAACCTGAAAAAAGAAAAATAAAAGCAGTTAAAGAGTTTAGAATTCAGTGCTGAGCTCTTCTCCCTATAATCAAGCGCCACATTTATACTTCAGAGACCAGGAAGCAAAGAGGATCTGAGAGAGGAAACCTTATGCTCAAGGACTAAGATGACGAGATCCTTGGGAGCAAGAGAGAAAACACTACGGGCAAGTGGGATGAGGGTTGGGACACACAGTCCAAGGGAGGATGGGCAGAGGATGGGAAAGGGAGGGCATGTAAAACAACCCTTCTCTGGAGAGACTGATCCAAAACAATCCCAAAGATTACAAAAACCCCTTCCCCAGCCTCCACAGAATGGAAAATCTCAAAGTTCTCTTGAGATGATCCAGCTAATGTCTGTCTTATTCTCCTGCAGTCCCTGATCCTAGGTTTCCTCAACAAAGTTTTATCAAAATCCATAAACCAAACCAACATAGCCATTCAACTTGACTGTAACAAGAGTAGCCAAAAGCATCTCAAATATTCTGAGTCTACTATAAAAATTTCTTTCATGTATGTAGAGCACAATTCCTAGAACGTATGAGTTGGAAATGGCAAAAGAATCTTGTCTGACTCACAAAAAGAATAAATAAATAAGGGCTGGGCATGGTGGCTCATGCCTGTAATCCCAGTGCTTTGGGAGGTCAAGGTAGGAGGATCACTTGAGCACGGTTTGAAGAAGAGCCTGGGAAACAGCAAGAACCCTTGTCTCTACAAAAAACAAAAAAAAATTTAAAGTAAAATAAGTAAATAAGGAAAGCTCCTGTGACAACCTGACCCAGAACTGGGGACAGGGCCACCAATAGTTCAATGTGCTACCATGCTTTCCCTGTCCTGCCAGTTCTTTCAGAAGACTGACCCCACCCAAACCAACTACAAGACTGAGGTTGGCACTGGTTGAGTACAAAAATGTTACATATTGTATCTTCCCAAGGGAACTACATTATCCACATTCACCCCTAGCTTTTGGCCTGAGCCAAAAATGGGTTTTCTCCTCTAACTGCTCAATTGTTTCCCACATTCAGAGAACACCTGGTAGAGACTACAAGATGACTTTTAAGTTTTTTTTCCTTATCCTAAAATCCTCCAACCCAATGCATGAACAGCTGTCTTATACTCTGCCTTTGCCCATATTTTGGATGTGAGAGGCCCCAAGCCAAGAATCAGCAGGCAGTGGAATTTACAGCTTTTGTTCTGTAGCAGGGAAGAAGTAGGAGAGTCAGCTTTCTGGTGAGTGAGCTGGCTGGGCTTGAGGGAACAACTAGGACTCTTCCTACCTTTTTTCCTAGTCTTAAATACAACTGTATAAGCAGGCATGTGCACACATACACATGGTCAAACTAGTCCACTCACCCTAGCTGGAAGCTACTCAGTGAAAAAAAAATATTTCCACTGTACCCTAATAACTGAGTAAAATTAAGAGCTAATGTTTACTGAATGATTGCTATTTAAATTGTGGTAAACAAATTGTGCTGAGTACATAATATGATAATATCACTTAACTCTCACGGCGACATTCAAATGGGGTTCCTATTGGTACAGAGTCACAGAGTCACAGGATAATTAAGTACTTGCCCAGGGTCTCAGCTAGTGCGGTAGAACAAGAAATTAAACCCAAGTAGTTGCTACACAATATTACATTCTAATCTATTAATAGTAATCTGAGAAGTGAAAAACTAAATATGGGGACAAGAGAAAGAGATAATGAGAAAGTTGGGAACACCTTGGGCTCCAAGGGTCTGCAAAGATATGAAACGTGTCATTTTCAATCCCTTTTGAGGGGAAAACATGAACAGTCTGGACATGGCAAGAGATGGAGGTTAGATTTTGGGGGAATTTCAGTAATCAGAAGTAAGTGGCATTGCTTGTCAGAGGCCCTCATGTAAGAGAACAGGGGAAACACAATTATCCTCTCTTATTTATGTAAGTTCCTTCCTCCCTCCTCATCTGTGTTTCTCAAGTGAGACATAGCAACAGGACTCAGCCCAACACCAAGAAGTCCTGCCCTCACCCACATCTTCCTTCCTTTAGCCCTCATTCCCACAGAAGCTTCTAACTTCTATCTTCGGCAGGTCTCAAAAGTTAGGGTGGGGGGAAGGGCAATTTAGAGTGATGGTGGAGAAAAGAATGATCCTAGAGAACCATAAAAAGGTGCAGATTTACAGCTGAGGAAGCTAGTTTTCTCCACAGCTTTTATAGCCTCCCTCATTAAAAGCTTCCAGGTATGCAGAGAATGTCACAGCTTCGGGACAAGGAAAAGAAGATTGAAGTCAGCTAACCACATCTGGATGCTGGATCAGCTACACTCGGGAGACTGGGGGATACGAAGAAGGGTTCTAGGATCCCAGATAAGGAATTACAAGCTTCAATGTCTGTTCTGTCTCCAAATGAGTATTTTAAGATTGAATTAGGAAAAAGACACAGGCATCCACACATGCTCAAAAAGTATGTGTGGAATGACTACAATGAGACAGGAAGAGGAGGATTTGGTGATCGGGCTTGGAGGTTAGAGGCTCTGACCAACATGAACAGCTGCTGAAATGGGACAAAAAAGGTTAGTAAAAACTCCTGACAAATTGGGAAACTGTATTAAAGATCTAGGGAAAGTGAGCTAAGTAAGGAGAATAATTAAGTTTAAGAGAATCCTGGGGAGTAAGTAAGGTTGAATACCTTTCTGGAAAGTTATGGAGGACAGAGACAAAGTGAAGAAAACTTCTGAAGGATCCAATGTTCCACTTCATTATCAGCATCTGCTCTAGTCCCTTACCTATTCTTTTTTTTTTTTTTTTTTTTTAAACCATCCTGGGGTAGAAACCCTTACTGAATCTATAACCTCTCTCAAATTACAAAACAGAACTATTCTCTCTGGTTCTGGTGAAGATGGAGTAGAGAAAGGTAAAGCTAGCCCCAAGATTAAAGTAAGTAAAGAAAAGGGAGGCAGACAAAAGAGACCAGTGGGGAGAGAGGGAAGGTCACTCCAATTGTAAGATTTATTTGGTTGAGGAGGTGTCAAAAATTTAACCAGCTTTCCCTTTTGTTCATTTCACTAAGGTCTCAGAATAAGGCAAAATTCACAACAAATGGGAAATCTCTGTATCTGCTCTCTAAGGCAGCTTTCCTGAAGTGTCTAAACTTAAGGGCTCTGCCTTCCTCACCAACCAGGGACTTTGTGGAAATAGAAATTATTCATGTTAAGAAGGTCATCAAACCATTACCTTTCTACTAATCACAAAATGAGGCAGGTTTTGGTAAATGAGGCAGGTTTTGGTAGAAATAAGGAGAAAGGATTACACCACAGCAACAAGGGATCTGATCATGGTACCAAAGTCCTCATGTAAGATGCCAGGCTCCTGAGTTTTATTACCAAAAACCCCCCCAAAACCAAGCTTATATAGATGTCCACATATAAAGATTTAGAGGAGAAACCCCATATTAACACATCCAAAATGATAAAGTAGTAGGTCTCAGATCTACATGAACTTCAAATACAAACAGCCTCCTTTGGGAGAGTCAAACGTTCTCTAAGTAGGAGGCTCAGCAAGGAAAATGAATTTTAGTAACATCTAAGAAACACTACCACTAACACTGCAGTATTATCCTTTTGCAACAGAAAAGGACAAAAAGCTTTGATTAGAAAGTAGAAGCCTCCAGTTCCACTGCTTATGTTCCCAATGATCTAGTTAATAACATTTAACATCACTGACATCCTTTGTCATGCTTTGAATCCCTATACTTTCTTCTATCTCTGAGGTGTATCCAGCCCAACTCCTTTCCTGGACTGCCTAACCAACAAGGTCCTACATATCGGCTTCTGCTAGAACCACGAAGTATCACTTTGTGGTTCCAGGCCACTCCTGAAAATAGGGACCTTCTCCTTACTGTGATTTTATCCAAGAAAAAGACTTCAATACTAGCTCATAATAGAAGACTGCAATCATTAGCCCTTGCATTTATATCCCTTGCACCAGCAATTCCCAACCTTTTTGGCACCAGGGACCAGTTTCATGGAAGACAATTCTTCCAGGGAGGGGTGGGTGTGGGGGAAGGAGGAGTTCAGGTGGTGATGCCAGGTGACCGGGGAGCAGCTGTAAATACAGATGAAGCTTCACTAGCTTGCCTTGCCCTTGCTTGCTCTTGCTTCCCTCCTGCTGTGTGGCACCCCCACCCCCTCATAAGTTTCATGGAAGATAATTTCTCCACTGATGGTAGGCGAGGGAGGGGTGGAGCTCTGCGGCCCAGGCCAGGTCCCTAACATGCTGGGTGTACTGTTCCCTGGCCCGGGGGTTGGGGGCCACAGGTCTGTACCACTAAAATCTCCTGTGTTCTCCCTATAATGGATTACTCCAACATGAAGCAAAAACTCAGGGAGTAACCTGGCCTGTTCCCAGAGGATAAAGAGGTAAAAGAATGCCTGTGAGTATGTATGAGAAAAGGGAATAAATAGGCTTAAAGAGTAAACTCAATCCTCTTCCTTGTCTTCTTTTCTAAGGGATAAAGGCATTATGGTTAATTCCCTATAATATTTTCCCTCGAAGCTCCCCTTATCTGGTCTAATCTGGCTCCAAGAAATCGAAGGAATACCTAATAAAACACACTGTTCTCTTTTCTATTTTTTTATTAACAAGCAAACTAATTAAAAACAAAAACACAACCACCTTAGAGTTTGAACAGCAATAAGTCAAATTGCTGCTGGAGTTCACAGATGTACCTGGGGTACATGCTCCCTCACTGCGAGGCAAGATGTAAGCACATGACTGTGCATTTAGATATATGTGTGATCAGAAGAATCAGAGAAATTGAAACCACTGGAGAATAGAAAACATCAAGAACTTTTCATCATGCAATCCCAAAGCGCTCTGCTCTTTTCCTCTTCTTTGCCTGTAAGGAAAAAGCAAGAAGAAAAAAATTAGATTCCAAGAAAACAGTTGCCTGGGTTCCTGGCTGCTTTAACCCAAACTCACATGAACTGTCACAAGGTCCAAGAAGGAGGGATAGCCCAAACTTGAAATCTTGGCAGCCAGAGATTTCATTCCTAAATCTCTCCAGTTATCCAGCTAGAGCTGAGAAGGTTTAATAGGAAAGGAGTATGAGGAAAGAAGATTATGGAAGGGGGAAGGGGCAGAGAGGAGAAAAGTGGTAGAAAATGGAAAGATTCCTGAAGGAGACAGGGCTACTCAGCTTTAGAGCAGGCTAGTCTAAGGCTAACTAATGCTCTTAACAGGCTGAGGAAAGTGTTCCAATCACCAGGGAGATGGGAGATTTCGCAGGACAAAGGGTTAACTAACGCAATTGCCCTTGTGAGCAGTCTGGCCCAGACAGTGGCTATTCCTTAGCCTTGCACTACGCAGAGGCATATAAATCTACAATGCCAGCAGAGTAAACTGAGGGTGGTGTTTGCAGGTGAGTCCCTGTCATGGATCTTTTAAGGAAGGGAAGCATCGAAGAGAGGGCACAAAAGTAGGGTGGGATGGGGTGAAGGAGGGAGCTTCTCTGTTCTGGGAATGACTCACAAAACAGTACTGAATCCTTCATCCACACTCCCAACCACTGCTCCCATAAAAGAGGGGACATTTTTTCATCCCATTCACACATGAGATTTAATATAGATTAAAAGGAAGTTGAATGTACACAAGCGCAGCCCACTCTACCTGGAACGGTGACACAATTCTTTGAAATCAAACGAAAATCATCTGGTTCATGTAAACTCTATCAGTCTCAAAAATTACTAATCCCTTATACACTGACTCTCCCAACAAAAGCCACTGTTTCTTGCTATCCAATAAAATCCTCATCACCTTTAACTTGGAGACCAAATGTATTAATACCTACTTAGTGAGCGTGCCTGGTTTAACAATAGTTTCCTTGGCAAGGAGGGAGTAATTTTAACAAGAATTAAAATGAGCATAAGTTTACTTCTAGCTCATCCTGGTAAGTCAGTAAATAAGCAAATACTTTAAACAAGCGGCATTTTATTCTTAGTAGCACAAAGAATACAAACTCCTTCAGTTTCTTCCTAGTGAAGAGTGTAAACTGATCTGATTCTAAAATTTTCAGGGTTTATTTACAAGATTGACTCTGATATTTATTCATAAAAAGACTTCATAAGATTTTGAGTGTGTAAGGTAATAGATTTTTAGAGGGTATCTCCAGAGGTAGATGTAGGGAAGTAAACCTGGATTAAATGGAAGCAAGGACAATTCTAAATTCCTTGCCATGCAAGAAGCTTTCTATAATTCTAAAAATATTCATTATTTCAATATTATTTCAGTTGCTCTTTATGTACACCCCAGGTGACACTTGGTCTCCATTATACTCTCAAATCAACAAAACAACACTGTCAAATGATCAATCTTAGTGAATGTGAGTTACCCCAGGGGAACCTGAGATATGAATGAACACAAGTTTTAAAAAAAAGGCCACTCTTTCGTTTTGAGAAACTATTTGTAAACAAAGTAGTAAGACAGAGAAGTCTCATTTGAGTGCACTGTCCTATTCCAAAGGGGAGTCAGGCACAACTACACATGTATCTGGCTTGGAGATGGCCTTCACTAAATGATCAAAATAAATATGCCCAGCACATAACAGACACTATTACTTATTGAATACTTACAATATGACAGCGTCATCCCAAGTATTTTACATAGAACTATCCCTTTTGCACAGAATCATTTCATTTCACTCTTAAAATGCCACTTTGAGGTAGGTATATTACTTCCATTTCCCAGATGAGGAAACTGAGGCCCAGGAAGGTAGTATAACTTATTAAGACTAAGTAGCAGAGCCAGTTTTAAATCCAAGCCTACCTGATTCCAAATCTTATGCTCTTTGCCACTAGTCTAACAGACTCTAACATTGAATTTGATATACTGATGAAATTCAGTGTGACCACTTCATCCAGAGAAAAGTTATCAAGAAAAAAGAAAAATAATCTTGTTATTTGGGCACTTAAGAAGTAGGCTGGGTGGCCAGGTGTGGTGGCTCACGCCTGTAATCCTATCACTCTGGGAGGCCAAGGCAGGAGGATCACTTGAGGCCAGAAGCTGGAGACCAGCCTGAACAAGAGCGAGACTTCATCTCTACTAAAAACAGAAAAAATTAGCCAGGTTTGGTGGCACGTGCCTGTAGTCCCAGCTACTTGGGAAGCTGAGGCAGGAGGATTGCATGAGCCCAGGAGTTTGAGGTTGCTGTGAGCCAGGCCGACACCATGGCACTCTAGCCTGGGCAACAGAGTGAGACTCTGTCTCAAAAAGAAGTAGGCTGGGGATACAGTGTTACTCCGCTCAGTTTATTCGCCTTCATTTTCCTTTAAGAGCTCTATGAAACATTCTAGATATATTTTACCTCTGTATCCTCTGTGGTTCCAGTACCAGCTGAACTTGTGACAATCCCAAATCGCTCCTTCCTCTTTTTCAGTTTCTCATCATCTTCAGACTGTTCAGGGACAAAGAAAAGGGTTGAGACAAACTAGCCTCCATTCACAAAGTAAATGGGAATGAAATTGTAACTTATTGGTCATGATGTGCCAGCCAACCTTGTGCCAAGAACTAAGGACCACACAAACAGTAAAGACAGGTAAGAAATGGAACAAGCTAGCATACAGCATGTTGTATGTAGAACGACTAAAAACTTAATTTTAGGTAGGGTCTCAATACTCATAAAACAAGCAGAGGCCAGACGGGGTGGCTCACACCTGTAATCCTAGCACTTTGGAAGGCCAAGACAGAAGGACTGCTGGAAGCCAGGAGTTTAAGACCAGCCTGGGCAACAGAATGAAACCCTGTCTCAGAACAAACAAACAAACAAAATAAGATGAGTAAAATGAAGAAACGGTAAGAAACACCCATAAAACAAACTGCTGTGCTTAAGAGATTTTGGCAGTTCAGAGATATGGAAAACTGAGGTTTCACTGAGTAACACCTACAGAGAACAGGTTGGTAGAAGGTACCCAAACTACTTGTTGAACACTGATACAAGTTACCAAGGAAGGAAGGGGGAAGAGGGCCAGAGTGGTTATTTCTTAAAAATTTATAAAGAGGCCGGGCACGGTGGTTCATGCCTGTAATCCTAGCACTCTGGGAGGCCAAGGTGGGTGGATCATTCTGAGCTCAGGAGTTCGAGACCAGCCTGAGCAAGAGCGAGACCCCGTCTCTACCAAAAATAGAAAGAAATTAATTGGACAGCTAAAAATATATATAGAAAAAAAATTAGCCGGGCATGGCAGCGCATGCCTGTAGTCCCAGCTACTCGGGAGGCTGAGGCAGTAGGATTGCTTGAGCCCAGGAGTTTGAGGTTGCTGTGAGCTAGGCTGACGCCATGGCACTCACCCCAGGCAAGAAAGTGAGACTCTGTCTCAAAAAAAAAAAAAAAAAATTTTATAAAGAAAGCCAAGTGTTTGCTTGAAACACCCTGCAAAGTTATAGAAGGATCTGAATAGTTCAAAATGATTTTGAAAAAAGATGAGTCAAGGTGACAGCTACAGTCATCTGAGATGCTCTGGACCTTTTCTAAGCATCCATGAGACTCATGTCTGGCTAGTAAGTAGAGAAGAATGTTTCAGTTTACCATGAGTTGGAGCTGGCCATTCTCCCATAATAGGTGTTTTAAAGACTAAGCTACTATTTATATCCGATACTGTTCAATAAGAGTCTCACATATATTCCCATCAGGACCTAAACCCTATCACTTTATTTATCCCACTTTAACAGTTATTTTTTCCTTCTCTACCTTCCCCTCCATCCAGTGACCAGTAACCAAAAGCTCAGACCCAGGGGGGTTCCTCAGGTGTCCCCCACCTGCCAGAAGGATTTTCTAAAACTTGGCACATCCTGGCAATGAATGGTAGCAAATGCCTGTAGTCTTAGCTACTCAAGAAGCTCAGGTGGGAGGACTGCCTGAGCCCAGGAGTTCAAGGTTACAGTGAGCTATGATTGTGCCACTGTACTCCAGCCTGGGTGACGAAGCAAGACCCCACATCTATCTATCCATATGTACACATACGTATATATGTAAGTAAAACCTGGCACATCTATACAAAGATTCCATCCTCTCATAGTCTCAAGAGACTTTCCATGCCATACAGATATACCCATCCTCACCATGGGGCAGGACAGTTTCTTTGACTTTATTTATAAAAGTTAACCCAACAGAAGCCAGCTCAAAAGAGTTCAAACAAATTGTGAAACTGTGTGGTGCTTCTGAGCTGGATGTTTTTTTAAACCCTAAGGAATTTATATTCCTACAGTCTATAGGCAGGCTGTGTCTCTGGGTGTCCCAAAACCACAGAGGAAATAAAAGGACCTACAGAAACACAGGAATTTTTCAATGCCTCTACTATCAACCCCAACCAAGGAGTTGTCTTTGTCCCTATGACTACAGCAGCCACCTCTACAATCAAAAGCAGGGCAGTGATTCAGCTTTCTGCATTCAATTTATTTAACTAGCCCAGCTCTCTGAACACAGCAGGCAGGAGTACTATCTCAGTCTTACTTTGACTCTTTCAGCTTGAAAGAGATGTTCATTTTTTTCCCTTTTGCTGCACTGCCTTCTAGTGAGTAGGAAAGGTGCTAAAAAAGAATGGTGGCTATGAAGGAGTGAAAAATCCTACACGAGTTATTTAATCACAGCGTATTACCAGAATAAACTATTGCCTACACAGTTTTCCACCTTTTTCATTATAAGCATCAGCAAATCCATGGGGGGTGCCTAATTAACGCCACCCAAGCTACTGTAAAACACTAAGCCAGGTTTCAAGAAAAAAGTAGGCACTGTGATTAAATTCATTTCATAGATATGAAAACTGAGGGTTAGGGAGTTTAAGCAACTTGCCCAAAGTCTCACAAATTGTTTAGTAGTAGAGCCTGGATTGGAACTCAGGACATTTTTTCACTCAAGAATCTACTTTCCTAATTTTACAATCTCCTCAGGTATTTAACATAAGCACTTTCTTAGAAGAGCATTAGCAGAATGAAGTGCTTAATTCCCAAGGGAGAAGGATCACACTGCCCACCCCCCACCCCTTAGCTAAAAGGAAATTACTTTAACCACTTCACATCACTCAAATAATTGTATCAATACTAGGATCACATCCCCATGGTACCATACCATATGCCACCACTTTATAACTAACCAGGAATCCAAGGAAAGGACTCTAGTTAGTAATCTTTTCTTTTAATTTTTTTTTTTTAGAGATGGGGTCTCACTCTATTGCCCAGGCTGGAGTACAATGGTACAATCAGAGCTCACTGCAGCTGCAAACTCTTGGGCTCAAGCCATCCTTCTGCCTCAGCCTCCTGAGTAGCTGCGACTGCTGGCATGCTACCACACCTGCTTCATTAGTAATTTTGTACTAAAGTTTTTCTCAGCTGAATTTTTCTAATTTTGGCTAATTGGCTATTCCATCTGTGGAACTATAATAAAATAATTAGGAGGATTCCCAACAAAAGTCCCACTATATTTTTCACTACCCAAGTCAAAGAGAAAAGTTTTCTTGATTTTGTCTGCTATACTAAAAGTGAATGAGGGATATAAATGTAGATTTGAAAATGAGAACTTCTGGAATATTCTAGATGATGTATCTCCATTTCAATAAGTCTGCTGGCCAAGTAGGAAACAGTTTCAGGGAGAACAAAAGGAGCATCCCTTCTTGGGGAGAGGCAGCACTAGCCCAGTTCTTGCCGAACTACCACTATGAATCTTTTTTTCATTCAATTTCAATGTTCAAACCACAGAGGAGATGCTACTTTTGAAACCCAGTCATTATCTCAGCACAAACCCAAGGCCTCCCCTCACAAAGCCTATCTTCATTTGGAACGTGGGTGAGACAGTTTTTCCCCTCCTGGCTTTTAATTTCGTTACATCCTGAAATGGGAAGTTTGAATTCTACATTAAATTTCCTGTATTTCCTTGTAAGCTCAAAGGTGAGGAGTGAACAAGGAACAGGAAAAGAAAGGGAAATACATACATTTCTCTAGCCACTAAGGCTAGTGTCAGAGATTTCCTCATGAGCTTCACTTTTTAAAATCAGATCTTTGGTGCCTCTCCTAGAGATCCAGGCAGAGCATCTGCTCTAAACCCATCAGGGAGCTCCGGAGAGGGGTGAGAAAAAATAACAATACAGCTTCCCCCACCTCCCACAAATAGCCTGCCTGTTCCTCCCCACCCAGCACCCCTCTTAAAGCCTCTTTCCTCCTTGCCCTGCAGGGAAAGTGCACAACCGGGCCCAGTAAATCAACACGGTTCTAATGATCTCTCTCACTTGACCCTTCTAGCGTGACGGTGTCGCATGGAAACAAATGTACAATAAACTTCACTCCATCTTTAGCTCTTTGCTGACAGGTTTTGATTCATGGGATGGCAGGACCCATCTGAGGGCCTTGATCAAAACGCATCTCTCTCTGCATTCATCAGGCCAGTGCTCCCCCAGGCCATGCTCAAGTGCACAAATGGGGTTGTGCATCTGCAGGCAGCATTGACCCCTCTAGCTCAGTGTCATAGACATTTGCAAACCTTTCCTTTCTTCATCCCTCCCCCACTTCCCTCCCCCAAACTCTCAACTACTAACAAATCTCTTTTTTCTTCCCATGCATACTCCTATTCAGTAAGACAAGTGTTTGAATCTGAAGTGCCCTTATTTCCTATCACATGCGAACTCCTCAAAATGTGTAACTTACATCCAAAAATCAGAGAAGAAACCTGTCCTCAGTGACCAAACACAGGTATCGGATGTTCAGACTAATCCCTATATTTCATTTCCTCCATCCTCTCATTCCTCAAGGTTTAAAACACCAAGCCAACTCCCTGAATGATGCCAGTAATTTCAGCATATACAATCCTCATGGCACCCAATAACTGCCTCGTTTTTCTTTTTTAAAATCTCATTTATAAAAAATGAGATAAGACTATACAAAAGAGAAGAGAGCACCCATATAAGAATAGAAAGCATGATCTTATACTTAATAAAAACAAATACTACTATAAATCACTATCACAGTATTTTCCATTACGGAATAAAGATAATTCCAAATTCAACCCTTTAGAAGACACCATCAGCTTTTCAAAATTCACTTCTTTCCTTGTTTCCTTCCCTTTTATATCTGGAAAATCCTCAGGCAACATAAAGAAAGCGATACCTACTAAGGGAAAAGACAGACATTCAAAGCTGCTCCAAGATACAAATTATACGTGCTGAGAATGCTTTCTTTGTACATAGGAACTGTCATACAAGATGTATTCAATTCAGTATATGTTAGCTATTACTTTTATTGCCACATTCCTCTTGGTACCTGAAACAAAGTCTGAGATCACCAACAAAATTTTGAAGCTAATGATGTCATTCATTCTTCTAGATAAGTGAAATCACCAAAGGGTGGTAAGAATCGCATCCATTACTAAGATAAAAAGGAAACTCCCTTTAGCTACAAGAGCAATGAGTACCTATTGGGACAGATGACTAGACTTAGGGTTAAAATTTAGGGTGTGGCAGAGTAGTAACTGGACAAAACCAGTCTTCTCCACCAGGTACTATTCACTATCTTCTTCTCTTTCTGGGATCTTGAAAATCGATGCTGCCAAGCTTTACTGATGTTAATGAACCCTAATAATTAATGACTATTTAAAAAATCCATAAATGGTACCATCTGAGGGAACTGAGCAAGCATCCGACCTCTACATAGACCCCAATCCCAGGTACTCCAAAGGCCCCTGAGAAAATACTTTCGCTGAATTATGTGACATCAGTTTCAATCAACATTTTCAATAGCATTAATTAATTCACTAGTCATTCAAAGTATCGAATGAGTGTTTACTTTGGATCAGGCACTGTTTGGGGCATTGGGAATATAGAGATGAATAAGATAAAGATCCATAACCTTATGAGGCTTATGAATTCATCACTGAGTCACCATAAAGATGTGTGCCATTGTTCCTTACATTACTGCATTATGAGAACCCATAGGGAAATTTTCTTTCTGGTCCCCAGATCCAAAATCGTTATGCTTTCCTTGAGCAACTTGTCAGTTTTTACCTTGTGAATGCTGTGAATCACTGAAAACAGTGCAACTGTGCTTTCCTCTACTTACTGGCTCCCGTAAAGTTTGGAACCAAATATATGGCCTGTCTCTGGCAAGTGATTTTGAAAATACGGACAGTCCCCGATGTACAATGGTCCAACTTAAGATTTTTCAACTTTATGATAGTGCAAAAGCAATGAGCCATACTTCAAGTACCCATACAATCATTCTATTTTTCACTTTTAGTACAGTATTCAATAAATTACATGAGATATTCAACACTTTATTATGAAACAGGCTTTGTGTCAGATGATTTTGTCCAACTATAGACTAACGTAAGTGTTCTGAACATGTTTAAGATAGGCTAAGCTAAGCAATACATTCAGAAAGTTAGGTGTATTAAATGTATTTTCGATCTACAATGGGCTTTTATTGGGACATAGCCTCATTACAAGTCAAGGAGCACCTGTATTTCTATTAAAAAGAGAGGCCAGTTCGTAACCAGCCTGAGCAAGAGCGAGACCCCCTCTCTACCAAAAATAGAAAGAAATGAATCGGACAACTAAAAATATATAGGAAAAATTAGCCGGGCATGGTGGCACATGCCTGTAGTCCCAGCTACTCAGGAGGCTGAGGCAGAAGGATCGCTTGAGCCCAGGAGTTTGAGGTTGCTATGAGCTAGGCTGATGCCACGGCACTCTAGCCCGGGCAAAAGAGTGAGACTCTGTCTCAAAAAAAAAAAAAAAAAAAAAGGCCATAAGTATTGAGGTGAGAGAGAAACATGAGAACCAGAGACAGAGATCAAACAGCCAGCGAGGTAGGAGCAGTTAGTTCGGGGCTGCTACTGGGCCCTTAAGAACCTACTTCTCTATAAATATAATGGAATTTATTTAAAATACTCCAATGCCCTGAGAACGAAAAAGAGAGGAGAAGAAATTACCAGATTATAACCAGACATTTTAAATTAAGGGCTCTTGGCAATGGTTTCCAGGGCATATACACTGTAGCCAGGAATTAAGTCCCAAACGGAAGAACAGATGCAACAATTGGCAGCTGAATACCATAGGTGTTTTCTAAAGTAACTGCCACCTTTTTATGGCAGAGAACCAACATTAATATCTCTACCCAAAATGGAGTTCTGGCTTTGTTATTTTCCAAAGCTAACTTGCGTCTTCAAGATTCAAATTCAAAAGAACACTTTTCAAAACTTACTAATTATATCCTGAATACAATAAAGAATACTGCTCCTAGCCTGTGTGCTAGGGCTATTTGCTCTGCCAAAAGGAGCCCAATTTGATTTAATTAGCACCCCATGGGCCGTGTGCTGAAAGCATTCACCTTCTTCAATCTTATTACCAGTGCCACTCTGGACCATAAAAAGAAAATAAGAGAAAAAAAACAGTAGTCAAAGTGTGGCCCAGGCATATTTAGGGAATCTGAACTCAGTTAACTCCCAAGAACACAAAGCACAAGTATTTACTGGATTCAAATAAGAAATATCCTCACTATTCTTTGAGGAAACCAAAAGAATTAACAAAGCCAGGCAATATTTTTGATCAGTGCAACAAGCTCACTCATTCATCATCTCTCCTTATACTATGTGTGAGAAGCAGAAATTCCAATCTAAAGAATTCAGTCAGTATGCTTACAAGTAGAAAGGGGCATTTCAGGGAAGTTCAGGTACTGCAACTGTTTTTCCCCTCAGTTCCCTGGAGTGATGGAAGAGAGGCTCACAGGGAGCTAAGATGGTCATATTTTGCAAAAATAACAAACAAGTAGCTGACTCCTTTTGTGAATGAATTACCATATTAAAATGTTACTTAGGAAAATCAGGCCAGTCTGATTTTCCAAGGGAATGTAAGGTAGTGAGGCAAAAAGGAAAAGAGGGAGCCTTATGGTCACTTTCCTGAACCTCACTGCCACGTGACTAATGGCAGGATGAAAAGCAGAGCCTGGAGGCTTTCAGGCGATGGTAGATTAATGATGACATGGCCTTGACTTCCCAGAGGTAAAGGTTATGAAACACTCCAGGGTAAGTGAGCTTCCAATTTCATACTCTCAGGGTGAATGACAGCAACTGATGGTTTTTCTCTCAGAAACACTTCAATGCTTAAACACACAGCTGTCACCTCCCTGCCCCAGTTTCTGAAATGCATTATGCCAGCCAGACCACAGAACATGGGGTGGTCCCCAAAAAATCAATGCACAGAGCTTAAGCAGACTAAAGGTAAAGGACTAGACTAGCAGAGAGTACACTGCCTTAGCAAATACATGGTAAAGAGACACTCCAACACTCTCCTCACACATACACCTAACACACCTCCCTAATATAATCATCTTACCTACTCTCAGCAATCTCCTTCAACTGTGAGATCACAATCAACTTTTTAGGGCCAGTAGGGTGCTGGGAACTTTAAAGCTACCCCAGAATTAGAGACCACCAGGGATTGTATCTCCTCCTATCTTCACAGATTTGAAGCCCAAGAACACAGCTCAGAACCAAACACTCTTCTTACTCACTAGCTCCCATCACCTTTTCTTTTTCTTGTCCAAATCAAGCTCTTTCCCCACAACCCCCACTCCTCTTCAACCCCAGAGGAGGTCGTTTCGGTCTTGCTCTAGCTGATTGTAGGACAAAGCAAGGCAGGTGGAGGAAATGAAGGCTTCACACTTGAGACCCCCGGAAACCAAGTTTCTATTAAAAGTCCCCATCTCCCTCCCTTAAAAGCCAGAAGCTGCTGCTTTTAAGGATAAGCGATGCAGAGCTTGGCAGAAATGTCAAGAAGTCAGCAGAGGGAAGCTAAAACTTTTGAGGGGAGGTGAATGCTATCTTAGCCAAAATATAAAGAGAATGAAGGGCAGTTACCTGACCATT
This sequence comes from Indri indri, assembly GCA_004363605.1. NCBI lineage: Eukaryota > Metazoa > Chordata > Mammalia > Primates > Indriidae > Indri > Indri indri. Next base: position 22,777 of record RJWJ010011339.1, read on the forward strand.
CATAAATTTAAAACAAGCACCAGGAAAACAGAGTCTTTTTACCTGGAGTATTTAAAAATGCAGATCGCTGGTGTCACCCCAATCTAACAAATCTGAACCTCAAAAGGGCAGGCCTACTGGATTTTTAAAAATACAGAGCTGTATTTTTAAAAGGGTCCCCTTGGTGATCCTTACATGCAGCTGTATTTGGGGATAATTGCAAGTAGCTTTGACAAAATATGACCAAAAATTTAAAAAAATTTCTCATCAACTCCAAATAAGGCTGCCATCCCACACCAATTTTCCCCCACAAACATAAGGGGCCTTTCCAAAGTGTATGCTTCCTACAAACAGGATATCTCAGCTGTAGGGATGTGAAGGTAAAAAAAAAAGTTGTGAAGGAATCACAGAGAGCTCTGAGTAGTACACCTGTCTTACTGCTCTCCTAGAAGTCAAATAGAGAAGCAAAGAGAATCTTTCACCAGAATCGTTCAGTACAGGAAGAGCATGCCAAAACAAGACCAGGGCACACCTCAGGTGTGAGGGGAAAAGAGGGAGGCAACTAGGTTCAAACACACAAAGGCATTTTTTCCCTATAAAACTGATACAAAGGATGAAAAGGAATAACAATAAAGTGGGGAAAGGAGAAACAGGATTTCTCTGAAGGCTCATGTGTTTTGCTTATTCATTTATAGCACTAAGAGGTCCATCCTATAAGGCCTCTCATACCTCTGTTCATTTGCAATTGCTCCTTTTCCTTAACCACCTCATATCTAAGCATGGGCATGGTATGAAAATTCTAAAACTGCCTCCTCTACTTTATACCCCAATAATAAATTCTCCACCAACAATTACCTTTCTAAAGTCCAGACCAAGCATTTCAAACATAATCCTCCTTCTCAATACTGCTAGGAATTTCCAGATTTAATATTTGATATGAACTCCAAATGTGGAACACCCTGAAAATACACTTATTTCTGTATATCTATCTATCTACCTGTCTATTTATTTGTTTATTTTTGAGACAGGGTCTTGCTCTGTTGCTCAGGCTGGAGTGCAGTAGTGCAATCATAGCTCACTGTAACTTCAAACTCCTGGGCTCAAGCCATCCCTCTACCTCAGCCTCCCAAGTAGCTGGGACTATAGAGGTGCACACCCACCACACCCAGCTACATAAAATACTATTTCTTAAAAACACAAAAAAAGAGTAGCAAAGGAAAGGAAGGAGGGGCAAGGAGTTAACATTTTCTGGATCTTAGCAAGGAATCACAGGTTATTAAAAATGGGGCCTTTGCTAATTTATAAACACCACCACCAAGCATTCCCCCTGTAAAATATTCCCCAATTTAATGCCCTGACTCTTCCCCACCTCCATCTCCAAAATACCACAGGATCTGACCTCCTTCAGCTCTTCAGGCAAGAAAAGCAACTTTGCTATTTTGTTGAGTACATAAGAAAATGAACTACTGTTAGGTAGATAGTGAGGGATTCCGGTTATCCTAGGGACAAAAGTGGATGCTGTTGCTTTGGTGCAATTTCCCCACCTGGGAAGAAGGCCCCCACCTTGGGTCTGCCCCATCCTAATCTCCAGAGCAACTGCCATACTTGGGGAGGAGGGAATACCCTATGAATCTGCCAATCAACTTAGCACACTAGCTGCAAAAGAATGCAGAGGACTCTAGCCCACAAGCCAAGTGGCATAGGAACCATAGAGTCTGGAAATTGACTTAGAACAACCTGCATGTGTAGTAATACAACTCCCAACTGTCCAAAGTGGTTCCATGGTGATGTCTGAGCCACTAGGGAGGGCCCAATCCGGGCAATACAAAACAAGACGCAGACCATAACCAAGTCCTTTTTCCGGGCCCTTCCTTTTGCTCTCCCTTTGCTGCGACAATGGGTCCAGTCATCATCTGTGGCTTATGTATCACGCTCTGTAAACCTCTATCTTGCTCTATAATCCTATCCTTCTCTCCTCAATAAACTTCACTTTTGTGCTTGCCTTACTTTGGTGCATCTGGTCATTCTTCGACCATGGACACACAAAGAACCAAAATTTTCACAATGAAACCTGACACTATCATATTAATTATGAAATCTTACTTTAATTGAACCCATATGTATAAAATGTTACCTCCTCTCCTTATCAATGCCAATCCAAAGAACAGTTATTACTCAAGTGTAAGCCTCTCAAGTATTAAAATACATCTTAAACATTCCTATATTGCCATAGCTCTCACATCATGAGGAGCCTTTGAACACCAAAATTTCCTACAAAAAAAAAAAAAACTAATAACATACCCTCCAAAAAACAACCTTTCCGACACCACTTTTTCCATGGATCCAGAATCCACAGATACAGAGGGCCAACTAGTCATACTTGGCTTCAGATCGTTAGCTCATATCTCATCACAGCCAGGGAGAGTATCTGGGAATGGATAGATATTGCGCCACTTAGAAAAGCCAGGTCAGCTACTGGTCACCCCAAAATTAGATATACGACTAGATAAACAAGTAGATATAATTTGATTTAAAAAATAATTTACCTTATGTATTAAAAGTGGTACTTTAAAAAAAAAAACTGTCACTTAGAATGATTCCACCTCAAGAATGTGGCTGGCAAAAACTCAAGGTATTTAAAAGTAAAACAGACTCAACAGAATACGGCATTGCCCTCCTTTCCAGGCTATGTTTACTTTTGGCGTAAAGACTAGAGGGGAGACCACAGAGAGGCATACAACTTGTTTTCTATCAAAGTCATTAGTTCTGACATGTTAAAAGAAGGAATGCAAAGATAGTAAGGGGTGGGGTATTGAGAAGGCAAAACAGAAAGTTTTTTTCTTACTACAAAGTTTTTTACCTGTAGTTATTCAGGCTCAAACTCAATGAATGAAATCAGAGAGAAAAATAAAATTAAAAGGTACGAGAGCTTAGTGGTCAACCATGTGCCTTTAGCAAAGCCTGAACCTCTGTCAGATACTTCTCAAATATCCAGTTTATAGTAAATAGGCCAAAGCACCAGCGATTAATACTGACTTAGCATCAAAAATTTCACCTTGCTTCGCCAAATTTTAAAAACTTTTCCTCTTAAAGTGTTCAATTTATATTCCTAACATTTCTTATCCAATTTTTTCCTCATACATGGCTAGGTGAACAGTGTGTGTCTGAGGATTAGAACGTAGTGGGAGGGTACATGGAGAAGTTGAGCAAAGAAAAACTTGACTCCTATTTCTCTAGTTAAAATTAGAATACATTTTCAAGAGCCCTCAGCAGAAGAGAAAAATTCCATTCTGTCTCTTTCCTCTTCCAAATTCCTATAGCCAAGTGGTTCAGCAGCAGTTGAATGGCACACATACATAATGACATCATTGATTGGAACCATAGTAGAAG
>RJWJ010011339.1:26245-44726 GCA_004363605.1 Indri indri
TTATCTTAAAGGGGAGGAGGCAGAGAAGAAAAAATCAGATATAGGATTGCACACTGTGTCTCTCCATGAAATGGCCAAATATTTATTTACAAAGTATTATGCATTAGAAGTGAATTTAAAGGACTTATTAATTTTTGCTGAGCCTTAAAATGCTCTAAGAAATGTTATCCAAGAAATCCTGAAGACTACGTGGGTTGAGTTTTAGCTTTTCTTGAAGTTCACCCTCTATGATATCCACCCTCGATTCCTATCTCCATCTACTACATATATAAGCAACTCTTTATCTTCTTTTCTTTTAATTCAAGTTAAAAGAATACAATTTTTCAAATAGGAGAAGCATTTTTGGGAAAACTGTCAATCTAGAATGAAGAAAGGAGAAAATTCACCCAAAAGTTTTTTTTTTTTTTTTTTTTTGTTTGTTTGTTTGTTTTCCTGAGACAGGGTCTTGTTCTGTCACCTGGGCTACAGTGCAATGATGTCATCACAGCTCACGGCAACCTTAAACTCCTGGGTTCAAGTGATTCTCTTGCCTGAGCCTCCTGAGTAACACCTGTAACTGGAACTACAGGTGTGTACCACTATACCTAGCTAATTTTTCTATTTTTGGTAAGAGATGAGGGTCTTGCTTTTGCTCAGAGCTGGTCTCAAACTCCTGATCTCAAGCAAACCTCCCACCTCCCTCCCAAAGTCCTAGGATTATCAGGCATGAGCCACCGGGCCCAGCCCCTAAAGGCTCTTGATCAATGAGATACAATGACTAGGACAGCGTACATTGATTTTTTTTTTCCCCACCTACAATCCTACTATCTACATTTTTCTTGATCCCGTGGGCCCCCTGAGAAAAGGGGAATGGATAATGAAGTTCTGTACTTGGCCTAGGCACTGCTGCTTGAGTATATCTGGATAGAATCCAAACCTACTCAGCAAGCTACTTTTCCAACTTATCCTAGAATCTAATTCTTTTACCACTACCCCATTTAAAAATATTCTCCCAAACTCCTCACCATACCTTATGGTCCCTTAGGTTTATAAAGTTCCATGTTGGCAATGTCCTATGCCAGGCCCCACAGTTCTTCCTTTGGAAAAGGTATACACACTCATACCTAAACTAACAATTCCTCATTATAGATTCCTCTGAGAAGGCTGGTGACTAACTTCTAAACAATAGTACAGTAGTTCCCCTTATCCTACGAGGATACATTCCAAAACCCTGGTGGATACCTAAAACCTCAGATAGTACTAAACCCTTTGTATATACATATACATATGTATATACATATGTATATACACATGTATATACATATATATATGTTTTCATCTATACATACATACCCGTGATAAACTTTAATTTATAAATTAGGCATGCTAAGAGATTAATAACTAATAATAAAATAGAACAATTATAACAATATGCCAATATCACTACTCTTGTGCTTTGGGGCCATTATTAAGTAAAATAAGGCTTACTTGAACACAGCACTGCTCTACCATGACAATGTGATAACAAAGATGGCTACTAAATGACTAACAGGCAGGTAGCATGGATACACTGGACAAAGCGATGTTCTTATCCCCAAGCGGGAGGGAGGAAGGTTTAATCGTGCTGCTCAGATACATGTGCAACCTAAAACTTTTCTTCATTTATCTCATATGGTGGAAGGGAATCAAGATAGAATCAAATAGGCCCTCCAAAAGAGAGTAAATTGAGACCAGACAGCCATCAGTTAGCCACAATGAAATTTATATGCTGGAAGATACTGGTGCCCTCCTGTGCTTAGAATTAACTCTTTCTCTCAGCTTCCTCTTTGGTATCTCGGCACATTTCAGTGAAAAGCCTCTCAAAAACAAGGCAGGTCCACATACCTCTCTCACTATGAAGTGGTTCATCCCCAACCAATGATGATCAAAAATGTAATACAAAAGGCTCATGAAAATAATCACTTTAGCTACCCAACAATATTCTAGCCACCAGCCTCAACAACAAGATCATCAGTGGAGGTATAGTTTGTTTTCAACCTTTTTATATTCTGCCACTGTGTAACACAGATCACAATCATCAGGGAAGAAAACTAGCAAAAATTACAAATCTGGGAAAAGTAGGCTCCGGGGCTAATATGCCTTAAGATAACTCATTAGAACAGTATCCTACATGAAGAGCTACAAGGAGAGAAACTTAGTAATATTCTAGTAGAGAAAAAGGAAAATATACTAAGGTCAACAGGGATAACAAATGCCTATATCGTCTACTACTAATCAAGAATCAGTAACATATGCCCTTCACATTCCTAGGGGCACAGGGAGAGTATCGACCACACTCCAGTTTTCTGCTTAGTGCCTGAGCTTGGGCTTGTTTTCATTTTTTTAAAAAAATACCCACCTAGGCCAGGTACAGTGGCTTACACCTGTAATCCTTGCACTTTGGGAGGCCAAGGCAGGAAGATAGCTTCAGGCCAGGAGTTCAAGACCAGCCTGAGCAACACAGCAAGTCCCCATCTCTACAAAAATTTTAAAAATTAGCTAGGCATAGTGGTGTGCAACTGTAGTCCCAGCTACATGGGAGGCTTGAGGCAGGAAGATCCCTTGAGCCCAGGAGTTGGAGGTCACAGCAAGACATCATCACACCACTGTACTGGAGCCTAGGCAACAGAGCAAGACCCTGTCTTTAAAAAAATAAAGAATAAATAAAAAAATAAACACCCCACATCGATGGGGATTTCCTATAACTTCCTAAAGTATCAAGTTTCTCTTTCCCAAGTGTGCCAACATTTGAAAAAGTAAAACAATCCACTCAAATTAGCTATTAATACATCAGTTAACATTATAGTTCTAAGCCCAGACTTAGTTTTTACCAAAACCAATGTCTTTTGACTATAATATATTAACTGAACTGGCTTCCCTTCTTTATTCCCTGTATGCGTCTCTCACTCATTTCAAAGATTAGTATCCTGTGTGCCAAGTCCTGTCCTTCACCAATAGTACTGACCCAAACACTACTTCTCTTGGTAGGCACGGAAAACTAACAGAGAAAAAAAAACTGGTCAAGCACAAGACAGAAAACCTAGCTGAAGATCAATCAGAACCAACCAGGCAGATGTTATTTATCTGGGTTTTGTTTTGTTTGAGGCGGATGGGAGGTTTCTTAGCCCACAGTAACCATGAGGCTTATGAGAAAAGACATGCCATTCTATCCTCAAATAGTCCAAAGAGTTGGAGGGGACAATTTACAGCCTCTTGTGTAAGAATTGTCTATAAATGCCAATGCCATTCTTTGCCCTGTCACTTCCCATTACCCTAAACCAACAAAATTCTATTCACTGAGACTTGAGCTGGAAACATGAACGAACAGACTTTTCTTGGGCAGAGGGAAAAGGGGAGATGATTTGGGGGGAGGGCAGGGGAGAGCCAGATTTCTTTAACTTTCTGTGTAGTGCCTAATGCGTGTATAGTATACTAGTGGAGCTGAAAACTGAAATATATGAGCAGTCATGCAAAAGTCAGCCTAGAAAGAATAGCAGAGACTCAGTTTCCTCCAATTTGTAATATACTCAAGCTACGAATCTAAAAATATGAAGAGGAGATGAACTGATTACACAGTTTAAAAAACAAAAAAAAAATCATAAACACTATTTGATCTATGGCTCATTTGCTCTCACACACTTCCTCTCTTTATTCACATACTATACTGGTCTACAGCGAAGTCCACTGAAAAGAAATCAGTAAGCAATTGGGGCCTTAAGCTGGATTAAGCAAACTCAAACCTTGTGCAATGGAGATGACAGAAGGTGAGTTTCTCATTGTCCTGTTTAGAATGTTAGGATGGAGAAGAGGCATCTTCACATTACCCACTAATCTCCACTATTTGCACCACATCTAACTGAATAAAATCTGTGCCTAGAGAATTATAAAACTTAGGAGGCTATAATGGAACCCAGAATCCCAGAATGAGGTGGACAGATGTATGCTGATCTGAGTGTTCCATAAATACAAACTCAATCATGTCATTAACCTTGGCCAACCAAAGAAATACTAGGTAGCAACTCATCTCTGGTGATAAAGACTAGTTAGTTAAGCACAAGACTCTGAACCAGGCAACTCTCACCATAGAATGTAGCCACTTGAGATTTCAGAATTTGGGTCTAGAACACTAAGTTCTAGAAAAAAAAATCCTTCCTTTTCCTATCTCTTATTCCCTTTCTTCTAACTTCTCTCCTTCCACAGATTCACTCTGAAACTGCTTATATTTTCTATATGTATTAAAAAATCCTTCGGGGGGAGAGGGGAGGAGGGGATGGTATATGCATACACAAAGAGTGCGATGCGCACCATCCAAGGGATGGACACGCTTGAAGCTCGGACTTGCAGGGGGGGAGGGCAAGGGCAACATACGTAACCTAAACATCTGTACCCCCATAATATGCTGAAATTAAAAAAAAAAGTAAAAAAAAAAAAAATCCTGGGTTACAGAAACAATGGTCCAAACACATGGTCTGATAAAGGATTTCTATGCCACTTCCAAGTGTTAAAGTTTTGTGGAAGATAAAAGTTAGACCTGAGTCATCTAATACAGTAGCCACTAGCTACATGTGGCTGCTTAAAATAAGTTCTACTGGTCAGTGCTGGTCTAGACAGCAAAATATCACCATTTCTGGGACACTGCGATGGTTTATGGGGCAACTTAAACTGTGAAACTTAGGATGGTTCTGAAAATTTAGATTTATGATTAATGTAAACAGAACCTATATTGAAAGAGGACATCTCAAAAAGTCACAAACCACCAAGCAAAGCAGTCCCTGGAAACCATATATATTCTAGTAAAGTGCTACTCAAAATATGGTCTGCCTCCTGATGCTGGTCTCCAAACTATTTCTTACAAGTTTGCCAGTAGTTCAGGAATTGAAAATGTTTAGAAACTTCCACAATAATTTAATATTGCTGTGACATTTTAATTGTATTTTACAAAAGTAACACTCTGCAACAAATTGGAAATTTTTAAAAACTAGTTTTTTGCCACAGGTAATTTGAGAAGTACTATTCTAGCACATATATATATTGATAATGAGTGTTGTCAGAGAAGGAAGCTTACAGCCAGAGTTTTGCCAATTACCATTATCAGATTACAACCCTCCAGAGATTTAAAATAGGAGCTGAAATCTTACCAATGATCAACTAAAACACAAAAGTTAATTGACTTGGTCGGGCGTGGTGGCTCACGCCTGTAATCCTAGCACTCTGGGAGGCCGAGGCGGGCAGATTGTTTGAGCTCAGCAGTTCAAAACCAGCCTGAGCAAGAGCGAGACCCCGTCTCTACTAAAAATAGAAAGAAATTAATAGGACAACTAAAAATATATAGAAAAAATTAGCCGGGCATGGTGGCACATGCCTGTAGTCCCAGCTACTCGGGAGGCTGAGGCAGAAGGATTGCTTGAGCCCAGGAGTTTGAGGATGCTGTGAGCTAGGCTGACGCCATGGCACTCTAGCCCGGGCAACACAGTGAGACTCTGTCTCAAAAAAAAAAAAGTTAATTGACTCAATTAAGGTCATAAAGCCAGCTTACTGACAGAATTGAACTAAGAAAAAAGGAAGAAAACTAACATCTATTGAGGGTCAAAGTGTCACTATGTTAGATAATTTCAACTACTATATATAATTATTTACTCTTCACAATCAGGTTTTTGGTATTACTCTAAGCTTTACTGATGGGGATCAACGAAGTTTAGTAATTTGCTCAAGGTCACAAAGTTAATAAATGTATTTCTTTGTTTTATTCAGCTTTCTGTGGACTAAAAATGAAAATAGGATAAATATGGAGAAAGATTCTAGGGAAGGGAAGAGAAAGGGCTGAGCCAATATCCCTGTAATGAAATACTATAAAAATAACTCAGGTAGACAGTATAGTGTTGATGGACAAATTCCTCTCAGGAACGTGTCCATATGAACCAAAAAGTAGAAGACATTATGTTCAATTTTGTAAATTCTGAAGGTATACAGAAACACAGACAATTCCCTCAAAAATGGGGTGAAGTTATTGCTGGAGTTCTCAGCCATCTAGACCTCATACACAAAACAGGAGACAGGTGAGAACAAGGGCCCCAGATCCAAGGCACCCTTCTCCCTCGCCATCCAGCACAACACAAATGACTTTTGGTTTATAATGTTTCTTCCCAATTAAGCTGTATGTGGTTTGAAAATCACATACTCTGCCTCTCAACTCATTGTTCTTACTTCACATAAACCAGCTAGTATTCCCTCCAAGCTTCTGTGGTCTCCACATCAAGTTAGGCACACAGACCTAATTTTATATTTCTGCTGAACAACAAAAACATAAGCTAAATGGAAGGAAGATGGAGCAAAGTTGTGTGCAAGGTTATATGTTCCACAGCAGCACAATAATGCTTTTAGTGCTTAGTTTTTTTCCTAAGCAGAAAATATAACCAGTATCAGTTCAGTTTCTTCCAATGGCTTTCTAAAGAGCTAAATGTTTTCACACCAAAGTCGGAAATAAGGATTTTTTTTAAATGATGCTTTTTCTCTTTGAAATACCCTGCCACCACTTCAACAACCAAGAAACATGCTCCCATTCTCAAAGTACAAAAATTAAGAGATCACCTCCCTCTAGGCGAACAGGAGAATAAGGCCTTACTGTTTCTCCAATGTGGCTAGCAAAACTCCAAAAGCAAACTATGCCCTGGAGAAATGATCACCCCACAAAGCATGGTGTCAACAAAGTCATCTTGCTTAATAAGCTAAACAGTATCAGTTAGCAAAGGGGCAGAAAGAATGAAATAACTTTCTTATTTTTGTTCCACAGAACCTCCAAGTTTTGTTTCTAGGTACCTTTGACCTAAAGACAAGACTGTCTTCTCCTGGTTATTTAATTTCCATTATGCCTATATCAGAAGTTAAAATACATGTAATAAATTTTAACATCCCTGAATTCAAAATCTTAACCAAGAGAAAAATATAGACATGCTCAAATAGCCTGGTGAAAGCTATGAAAACACTCTCTGGAAAAAAAAAATATCTTGTGAAACAATTCCTATAATGTAACCAATAGTCAGTGACAAGAGGTAATATTCAAAGGAGTATGTGAAATAAAGTGCTGAGTAGCCAGCTATAATCTCATGAGAGTCATTTGCAGTCTACGTAGGCCCAAAGTTGCTCTAATGTTGCAAAAATAGCCCTTACGTCCAATATACATTACCTTTCTGGAGATTGAAGACACATTCAAACCAAATCTTTGAGCTCTTTCCTTTAGCTTATCCAGGTTAACCTATAAAACACAGGAGGAAAAAAAAGAACATATTTTTAAAAATCAAAACAGATAATTGAAAAGGCAGAAATTATGACCCAAAGCTAAGAGTCCAAATAAGCCTATAACATCAAAGATGCCCTATGTGCCAAATTAGGAAATTAAGCTGCACCTATCCATCCCATTGATTATTAAAAGGCTTCTTCTGGAATGCAATGAAAAATTCAGCCCTGTTTCCTTTGTTCATCAAAGATGCCAAGAGCCTAAAGAAGGTTTAAGATCAAAGTAGGCCAAACACTGCAGCAAAAAGCAAACATATGTCTAAATCATCACCTCCAAAGAAGTCCACCATTAACAGTCCAAAATCATTAATTCCAATACACAGTCTCTGCAAATAGTTCTTAATTCTAACTCCAAGCAAAAAGAAACTATCACTGAAGCACTCCCTTCTTCAACAGTCTACCACCACTACCCAATTCAACTCTCCCTCCTTTTTCTTGGAAGCCTTAGTATATAGGACTTGTTATCGTAAGGATGTTTAGGACATTTTCATTAACAATAATATTTAACCTTCGCTTACAATATTAAACAGTAACCCCAAAAGTGGGATTTCACAAAACTGAACGTACTTCAACACAGCATTTGTTTCCACTTTCTAAACATGCTGACTAGCCACAACAGCCCAGAAGACCATTCTTAATTCCCTGATTTTATATTTAATAAATAGTGTTAAAAAAAATAGAAGTATGATTGCACCACTGCACTTTAGCCTGGGCAACAGAACAAGACCCTGTCTCCAAATCTCCAGCAAAAAAAAAAAAAAGCAGCATCTGCAAATAGAACTTGTAAGTTGTTTCCATAGATTCTCTTGTGGCAATTAAGAATTAGACATTATCCAGCTGGGTATGGTGGTTCACTCCTATAATCCTAGCACTTTAGGAGGAGGATTGCTTAAGGCCAGGAGTTCGAGACCAGTCTGAACAATATAGTAAGAACTCGTCTCTACAAAAAATTAAAAAAATTAGCCAGCCATGGTAGCACATGTCTGTAGTCCCAGCTACTCAGGAGGCTGAGGAAAGAGGATTGCTTGAGCCCAGCAGTTTGAGGTTGCAGTGAGCTATGATGATGCCACTTGCACTCTAGCCTAGGCAACAGAATGAAACTCTGTCCAAAAAAAGAAAAAAAAGAATTAGACATTATCTAGAACTATTGGAAAAGGCCTAAAACTCCATTACCATAAGACAAAGGGTTATATGGATTGTCCACTAGCTAACAAAATCGATTCATCCTTTCAAAAAGAGGAGTATTAGGACAGAAGATGTCTGCAGTAACTTTGAAGATGTGGCCATTTTCCTAACTTCTCAGTACTTCAAACTTTTTTTAAAAATTCAGAACATACAACATTGTACTAAAACAGTCACCAAATTCATGATCTCAGTTCCTCTGATCTGACTCTAGAACTTTAAAACTAGCTATACAGAGTTAAGATCTGGGTGTGCAGGGATAAAAAAGGATTTCTTACCATACTGGTGTCAGATGACAGACCTAAGGAAGGAAATAAATTTTTTTTAATAGTTTTATTAGTCATAAGTCAACAATCTTCAAATCAAATTAGACAACATAAAAACAGTACATAGAACACATGTCCTTTATCCTATAATGAAAAAGAAAAGGCAGAAATTGCATCTAGAGATCATGTCTGCATTCACTGCTGGCAGGAACATAAAATGGTATGGCTGCTTTGGAAACAGTTTGGCAGTTCCTCAAAAAGTTAAACATGGAGTTACATACGACCCAGTAATTCTACTCCTGGATATATATCCAGGAAAAATGAAAACATGTATCTACACAAACTTGTACACAAATTTCATAGCAGCATTATTCATATTAGACAAAAAGTGAAAACAACCCAAACATCATCAACTGGATAAAATGTAGTATATACATATAATGGAGTATTATTCCACAGTAAAAAGGAATGAAGTAGTGAGACATGCTACAACACAGATGAACTTTGAAAACTATGCTAAGTGAAAGAAGCCAGTCACATACTGTATGATTTCATTTATATGAAGGCAAATTTAAACAGAAAAAAATTAGAGGTTGCTTAGGGCTAGAGGGGAAGAGGGAATGGGAGATAACTGCTAACGGGCACAGGGTTTCTTTTCAGGGTGATGATGACTGTGATGATGGTTGCATAACCCTGTGATTATAGTAAAAAAACAATGAATTGTATACCTTAAATGGATGAACTCTATGATATATGAATTATATCTCAGTAACGGTGTTAAAAAAGAAGAGATTATATCTGGACAAACGAGCAAAACTACTACTATGAGTTGAAACTGTGGCTTCTTAAGACCAATTTTCTTTCCTGAAATTACCACCAAGAAGCAAGTAGTAAATTGGCCTTTAGGCCCAACCTTAACCTACTCAATAATTATTTACATTAAACTTTTCAGAATTTCATTCAAAAAATAATTCCTTTTTTTTTTTTTTTGAGACAGAGTCTGGCTCTGTTGCCCTGGCTAGAGGGCCGTGGCATTAGCCTAGCTCACAGCAACCTCAAACTCCTGAGCTCAAGTGATCCTCCTGCCTCAGCCTCCCGAGTAGATGGGACTACAGGCATGCGCCACCATGCCCGACTAATTTTTTATATATATATATATATATATATTTTTAGTTGTCCTATTAATTTCTTTCTATTTTTAGTAGAGACGGGGTCTCACTCTTGCTCAGGCTGGTCTCAAACTCCTGACCTGAGCGATCCACCCGCCTCGGCCTCCCAGAGTGCTAGGATTACAGGCATGAGCCACCGCGAATAATTCCTTTTAAATGTTCCCAAATTCTATTCTTTAAAGAGTTACTCTGGGCCGGGCGCGGTGGCTCACGCCTGTAATCCTAGCACTCTGGGAGGCCGAGGCGGGCGGATCGTTCTGAGCTCAGGAGTTCGAGACCAGCCTGAGCAAGAGCAAGACCCCGTCTCTACCAAAAATAGAAAGAAATTAATTGGACAGCTAAAAATATATATAGAAAAAAAATTAGCCGGGCATGGCAGCGCATGCCTGTAGTCCCAGCTACTCGGGAGGCTGAGGCAGTAGGATTGCTTGAGCCCAGGAGTTCGAGGTTGCTGTGAGCTAGGCTGACGCCAGGGCACTCGCCCCAGGCAAGAGAGTGAGACTCTGTCTCAAAAAAAAAAAAAAAAAAAAAGAGTTACTCTGTAGTTCTAGGATGTCACAATTACATAACACTGCAAATGTTATCTACACATTATTTTATACATCAGGTTTCCTTTTCAGACTATTAATTTTAGCTTTTATCTTTCCTCAAATAGCACCATCTGTAATCATTTCTGTTGTATTTTTGCCAATTCTATTGTATCTCTCTTTATATAATAACTAAGAGCCAGAAAACATTTTGTTTCTAAAATACTTATTGAGGCCAGTGCAGTGGCTCATGCCTGTAAGCCCACCAGCACTCTGCACGGCCAAGGTGGGAGGATTACTTGAGGCCAGGAGTTCAAGACCAGCCTGGGCAACATAGTGAGACCCTGTCTCTACAAAAAATTGTTAAAAATTAGCCAGGTGTGGTTGGCAGCACACACCTATAGTCCCAGCTACCTGGAAGGCTGAGGTAGGATCACTTGAGCCCAAGAATTTGAGGTTGCAGTGAGCTATGACAGCATCACTGCACTCCAGCCTAGGTGACAGAGCAAGATCCTATCTCTCGGTGGAGGATGGGGGGACCTTAGTGAGAGTGTCCAGAATTTTTCTTGTCTTCTTAAAAGCGTAGAAAAACACTACAACAAGACCTCTGAGGACATTTTCTTACCAACTTAAAACTACTGACAGGTCACTAGGAAGACTGGATTGGACTAGAAGACTACATTTAAATTGTATGTCTCTGAGAACAGGGTCTATGTTCTTTTTCAATATAATAACTATTCCCACTAATTTATTACCAAAGTAATACACATTCATCGTATGGATTTAAAAAACACAGACAAGCAAAAAGAAACCACTCAAAATCCCACCAATCAGAGGTAATGAGTACTAATAATTTATAACAGTATACAGTCATCCCTCAGTATCCATGGAGGGGATTGGTTCCAGAACCCTGCCCCAGATACCAAAGTCCCCACATGCTCTCAGGTCCCACAGGAGATATGAAAAGTCGACCCTCCATATCCACAGGTTTCACATCCTGAGTATACTGTATCTGTATTTTTGAACCGAGTTTGGTTATGATGAATCCTCAGATACACAGGGCCAAATGAATTTACTGAAAAAAAGCTGAGTATAAGTGGATGCATGCAGTTCAAACCCATATTGTTCAAGGTCAATTCTTATAGCTTTCTAATCTTTTCCCTATCCATAATGCACTCTTTTATAACTAAAATGGGAATATACTGTTTTATCTTTTTCATTAATATTTCTTTGATAAATATTTTTCAATATCATTTTAAACACAGTGTAGGTCTTCAATACTATAAACTATACTATGGGCACACACTTATTTAATCAATTCTATTATATATTTGGTTGTTTCTATTTATTGATCACTATAAATAATGCTGTGATAATCCTGGTAGCAATGTCTTTAAGTACATTCAAGATTATTTCCTTTTTTTTTTTTTTGAGACAGAGTCTCACTCTGTTGCCCAGGCTAGAGTGCCATGGCATCAGCCTAGCTCACAGCAACCTCACACTCCTGGGCTCAAGTGATCCTCCTGCCTCAGCCTCCCAGGTAGCTGAGATTACAGGCACGCGCCACCATGCCCAGCTAATTTTTTCTATTTTTAGTTGTTTGGCCAATTTCTTTCTATTTTTAGTAGAGATGGGGACTCGCTCTTGCTCAGGCTGGTCTCGAACTCCTGAGCTCAAACGATCCGCCCGCCTCGGACTCCCAGAGTGCTAGGATTACAGGCATGAGCCACCGCGCCCAGCCAAGATCATTTCCTTGTAAGTTCCTAGAAGTAAAACTGTTAAGGTAAAAGATATTCTTTTCCCTTTTACCACTTACACTAGCTAGTATAACACTGGATAGGCACACAATAATTTTATGCTGATGAGACACTAGAATAAGTAAGCAAAGTATCAGAAATCTCTCTAATGATGTTCAAGAAAAGGAAGACAAAGTCTGGCAGTTTCTAACCTTTTACAACTTCAGTACCTTCTCTTAAATGCCCAAGAAGGCAATAATAATTTTACCTAAAGCAAAGAGGTTAATGTTATAACCTCTTAAGGGCTTCTAGAACTAACAAGTTTACTTTATTTTGGAGAAATGAAATCTGTTGTGCCAGAAAAGAAAGAATATAAAGATAACTTTCTCAGAGGAGTCTCTGTACACTTACCTTTTGTTGGAACTGAAGAAATCCCAAACCTATAGAAACAAGAACAAGCTAAATTTTAGGAAGCTGTTCACACTTCTGGTTGTCTGTCTCCTTTTCAAGTGTACATATGACACTTCTTGCTTGTGATCTCAAGCCTTGCAATCATTAGCTAATTCTAACAACTCCATGAAAGAGGTCCAGTTTACTCTCCTTCTCACTAAGAGTCCAGAGAATAAGCTAAAAGGAAGCCTTATCAGAATCAGGAGTAGCAGTCAGTTCCTGACTTCTATCATTACAAAAACCTGCTCAATAACAAAGCCCAATCTATAGCTCCTCCAGCATCCAAATCAGTAGAGATATTCTGAAGAGAGCCCCAAAAGTGTTCATTTCCTTTCAACAAATCTCTATTCTACTTAAAATCAATAGTTACATCTAAAATCTAGGATCATGTCTCCTCCTCTTTATACCATATCACCATCTCAGGCCCAAAAGGCTGGGGACACTTACCGAGCTGCCCTCGCAGCTTTTTTACTCTCCAAGCTCACAGGTACATTGAATCGTTCAGCCCTCTTCTGCATTCTCTAAGTGAAAATAGACAAAATAAGGGATAGAGAAAAATTCAATTTCTGGTTTAAAAATATTCGTTATAGGTGGGTATTTTAAGAACATCACGAGTAATTTCTTAAGGTCTAAACTGACAATACTGATGATCCTAGAGGATATCAGATTGTGCCCATATTGGGAATTAACAACCCTTTCAAGAAAGCAAACAGAATAAGACTATTATTACATTCATGCCCTCAAAAACAAAAGAGAGGAATAAAATAAAATAAAGCCTACATTCTGCATGAAGCCAAGAAGACAAAAGCTGTGTTTGGTTGACCTTTGAAAAGGGATCAAAGGAACAGCTTGGTTCCAACACTAGTGGTACTCTTTCAGTTAAAAATGAGGCAGTGTTGTCTCATGCCATTAGAAAAGAGTTTAATAATTCTCTGAGGGGTACAAAACTGAACACAAGATCTCAACCGGAACATGGTTTTGGAGATATTGAGACAATTCGGAGAAACTTCAATCTCACCTACTAACAAGTAGCAACATAAGACTGACATCTACCACTACTTTTTCAAGGTATAAACATCCCAAACTCTAATCCTAGGTTGGTAAACATTTTAAAGAGCTAGACTCCATTAAGATCACGGTACTATATACAAAAAAGACTACAGCTTGAAAGGTGACTACCCACTATGCCAGCCCAAATATTTTCCAGAAAGTAACTGGTAGAGAAATGTATCAACACCAAAATCTGTCAATACTGATTTTCTGCCTGTGAATAAATTTCAAAATGATAATGCAGATAAAATGAAAGGTAAGAGAGAGAGAAACGTAGAGACTGTTCTACTAGGGAAAAGAATACCTACCTCAGTCTGTGGTATTTCAGATGTAATTTTTACCACTTTCTTTTCTGCTGCCCTGGAAAAGAAGAAAGATTTTTTTGTGGCATTTATTTATTTATTTTAAATAAGAAAGAGATTTTTAAAAATCAGAAAACTGGCATTCTAAAACAAAACCTTAGTAATGTATAAGAATGGACCTGACTCACATCCTCTGCCCTATAGCTCTGCCACCCCTTAGTATGAAGAAACATCAAGTCCATTAGAACTTTGATTCTTTGAATTGTCATCTGTTGAGAAGAGTTCAAATAACAGACTAAGCTACTTTAGCTAAGGGGTATAGAAAGTAATCAGGGAAGAAGTCTGGTTAAATACATTGGACTGAAGAGAAACACTCAAAAAACACCAGAAACCATCTCATTTGCTTTCAGGAACTTTTAAATTTACTTTTGGACTAATGATTATCCTTCCGACCCTCATTTAAATACCAGCTCTCAATTTTCATCACAACAATTAATGAGTACTCCTACAAGGCCTGGTTTCCTTCTTTTAAAAATCCCTTATTTCTCCCATGGGGACTGCAGCTCCAGCTCAAACAGTCAAAATGAAACAAAATAAAATGCCAAAGGCAGCGGAAAGAAAAAAGGCTAAGGGGAATTTGAATTAGGAAAACATAGTAAGTTACTGGTCAAAAGGTTTAAGAGAAAAACAAAAGAGGGGGGACCATAGGGGCGGGAGAGAAAGTTCGGAAGTACCCAGGATAAATGGAAGGGCATTAACTCTCCACCAAACAACTCCCATAAAACTGTGGGTCATAACCAGTCTCATTAAGGTCCCTCATTTAGAAACATGGACAGCTTTTGTTCCAATATCCCGGACACTTTTCCCATTTGATGCCCTGAAAGGTAGTAATGGTTTAATGACATTTTCAGAGGAAGCAATTCTAGAACAGGAACTTACACTCTCCTCCATCCTTTTGTTGGAGGTCCTGGGACTGACAGACAAGCAATGGGTGCCCCCTACTGACCATAACTAAGTCCTACAATATTTAATTGCTTTGGTGTTTGGGGGACAGTTCAAACTAGAAACACAGGTGTATTTTTGAAGAACCTCAGATGAAGTAATGGGATCTCCTTTTAAATATTCAGAGAATCTAAATTAGTCCTGAATATTCTAACTTTTAAAGAAATTTCTAAATTCTTCCCATTTCCTGGACATCCTTCCCTAATCCTCTGCCTTATTCAGGCACAAAAGGCCAAAAAAGTTTAATGTTTTACTTGAAGTCTAATGCCATTAAGAGAGCAGTTCTCTCCATCAGCCCCAGGCTAACGACTTCCTCCACATTCCCATCCTGAAGCACAATCACTGCAGTACATCTCATGACAGAAAGGGAACCACAGAGAGAGGAAGCTTCCTTCCGCTCCATTCCAATTCCCTCAGGCACAATTAGACTCAAGCAATAAATACACATCACATTCTGGGACTTATGGGAAATTTCCACTCTTCACTGAAAAATTTGTCTCCTACCACAGTCACACTCCCTAAAATACAGGGACCCAGAATCTTTCTGTACATACTTTAGTCTAACCATAACTATCCCTCCAAAAAGCAAAATTACCACTCCCCATACACTTTCAATTTCCTTGTTTTGAAATTTTTTAATAGAATTAAAGCCCCCTGAAGAAGAGAATAACACATTTTACATATTCTATGAATAATGAACTTCTTCAAATTTACAACCTCTATTTTTTTAACCTACAAAAGTCAATTATCATTGTATTCGCTTGCTCTTCCTTCTTGTCCCAGAAGCCCCCAAAACATCTCTATTTTAAAACCATCCCACTAAGTCATTTTCTCAAGGCACTATATCTAATCATAAACCTCCTAAGATGGGAAGATAACTAAATGGCTTTAGAAAGTAATATTTGACAAAAATCTACCAAAATATTAATTGTACACCATCTGTGATGAAGCAAATCCACTGCCAGGAATTTATCCTATGAACATACTTGTGCAACTATAAACAGTTGGATGAGGACATACAGCACTACTTTTCTTTTTTTTTTGCTTTTATGAATAATTTACATTTCCATCAACAGGAGACTGGTGAAATAAATTACTGTTCAACCATGGAATGGAGTACTATTAAATGCCAGAAAGAATAAGGTTCTTGAAATCTATATTCAAACTGAGAGGAAAAAAAAAAGAAAACAATAAGCTTCCAAGTTAATTTTACTAAATCTGAGTGATGAGTAGATGAGGGTCTATTATATTTTTCTTATGACTTTTGTATATACTTGTAATTTCCCATAACAAGCTAAAAAAAAAAAAAAAGACTACTTACTATAATTATCCCTACCTTCATAGGGTCAATCTGAGGATTAAATAAGAATACATGGGCGGGCGTGGTGGCTCACGCCTGTAATCCTAGCACTCTGGGCGGCCGAGGCAGAAGGATCGTTTGAGCTCAGGAGTTCAAGACCAGCCTGAGCAAGAGCAAGATCCCATCTCTACTAAAAATAGAAAGAAATTAGCTGGACAACAAAAAACATATATATATAAAAATTAGCTAGGCATGGTGGCACATGCCTGTAGTCCCAGCTACTCAGGAGGCTGAGGCAGGAGGATCGCTTGAGCCCAGGAGTTTGAGGTTGCTGTGAGCTAGGCTGATGCCACGGCACTCTACCCCAGGCAAGAGAGTGAGACTCTGTCTCAAAAAAAAAAAAAAAAAAAGTACATGTAAAATACTTACAATCATGTCTAGCATGTAACTAACATTTAAATACGGACATTATTATGATGATATAGAACAATCTCCAGATGTGAAAAAATAATCAAGAAAGTGTGTATATATGCATCTGTATATACATACATACACAGACACGATACATAAAATATTCCAAAACAATGTACTGTACTAAAAACTTCTGCAAAGTCAGATGGCCGTGGATAAAAGGGGTACTTAATTTTCAATTTGTATACTCCTCTATGTATTGTTTGACTTTTTACTTGTACATATATTGCCTTTTATGATTAATGCATTAACACAGCTATGAGGAACAAAAATGTTAAAAGGGACTCAACTGTTCTTAGTGTGCTGAAGTACAAAATGGCCAGACATTTGTGGAAAGAGCCCCAAATCAAAGATGTTTATGATTGACCTTGTGGGATAGTTTAAACAAATCGAGATCCACTTTCCACTCTAGATTTTGTCCTCCCCTCCTCCACTGTAAATCAAAAAGCAAGAGAGAATACAGTGTTACTTGAGAAACATAACCTCTGCCCAACACCCTCCTCCCTTACAAAACTCTTTATATACGGTTTTATACTTTTCTGTAAAAGTATAAAACTCTATAAAGAGCAAGAGAGTTTACAGAGTTTTACACCGTATAAACAATTGTGCAGATTCTCCTTACAGTAATAGAATAATCTATTACGGTGATCCGACAAAAGAATAACAAAGGCTAGGAGAACTAAACTGTCTCTGAGCTTGAAGTCACCTGGTTCTAATTACCTGGAGACAAACTACTTTGCTTCACTGGGACCATGTACTTTGAGTGAAGTAGACCCTTTTGAAAAATGTATGAACTAAGCAGAAATAAAAAGGCCAATGGGAATATGTAAGAGGTAAACAAAGTTAAGCACTAAAACCACTAAAAACAGAACTGCCTACTCTGTACTCAGATTATAAAAAAAGATAATTACACATCGACAGTTTTTTCAGGGGGTTCTTCCTCTTTGACAGGAAGTTCTATGGGCTTTGGTTCTTCTTCCTAAAACCAAATAAAACAAGATGGTTAACATAAATCAAAAGAGTAAATACCCATCAACAGAAGAATATCAGAACTCTAAAGTAAACAGTCTCTCAGCACCTTCATACCCTTCTTATGCTCCCCTAATAAATTAGCATCTAAATCCTCCAACGATAGATGCTAAGCAATGTGGCCAAAGCAGGGGCACATTACCAGGCCAGTGACTAACCTTACTTTATCCAACTCACCTCTGTTTCATCTCCCAGTACATCTTCTTCATTCGCCTCCTCTTCAGCTAAAGAATATTAAAATATTCAGGTCAAGCCCTGCTACAAAACTATCTTGATCACTGTACTAAGGCTAAAATTATAATCGCTTTGCCTTCCCAAAATAAAATTCAATAATGAAGGCAGAACTGATGCTCACAAAGTCTGGTACACCTGGAGAAGCTAAAATCAGACCTCCACCTAACATCACACAAAGTTGAACTCCAGCTAGACTGAAGAACTAAATGTAATAAGGTCAAACTACAAAATTAATTTAAAAAGTAAGGCCGGGTGCGGTGGCTCACGCCTGTAATCCTAGCACTCTGGGAGGCCGAGGCGGGTGGATTGTTTGAGCTCAGGAGTTCGAAACCAGCCTGAGCAAGAGCAAGACCCCATCTCTACTAAAAATAGAAAGAAATTAATCGGACAACTAAAAATATATAGAAAAAATTAGCCAGGCATGGTGGCGCATGCCTGTAGTCCCAGCTACT